>CAJFDF010000152.1:74839-103423 GCA_904067115.1 Aegilops sharonensis
CCCCGTCCGCGCTCACCACACGCACCGCCCTGACGGCCGTGCTCCCGCGCACCCCGTCTACCGTGGCCGGCACGTCCCCGGCCGCCTCCGCTCGCGACCACCGAGACCCCCAGGCGCGCTCACCCTCGCCTCTCATGGCGTCGGGTGCGAGCCCCCGCTCCAGTTAGCCGCGGCCCTCCCCATGCTCCGCTCGGTCGCAGCCGCCGGAGCTCAACGCCGGCGTGCTGGCGCCCGCGCCCTCCAGCCGCCCCTTGTTGCCCGGTCGGGTGCGCCCCCGCGGGCTAGCGCCCGTTCGGGCTGAGCCCCTTCGCCCGATCCACTAAGGCCCCCGGGGCCAATGACAAGTGGGCCCCTGCCCAGAACGTTTAAAAAAAAGGAGAATTAAAATAATAATAATAATAATAATTAAATTAATTAATTCATCAACGAATTAATTAAGTTAATTAATCACAAATAGATTAATCTAATTAACTGTTAGTTAATTAATCAAACAATGACAGTGGGGCCCACCCCCTAATTAATTATGATTAGTTTAATTAATTTGTTAATTAAAATGTATCACTGACCAGTGGGACCCACTGGTCAGGTTGTCCAGTCAACCCTGTTGACTGCTGACATCAGCATGACATCATGCTGATGTCATTAATCTATTTTCCGAATTAATTTAAATAATTAATTAAATTCCAAAAATTAATAAAATCTTTATAAAATTATATCTTTTAATCCGTAACTCGGATTAAATTATTTTCAACATGAAAGTTGCTCAGAACGATGAGACGATTCCGGATACGCAACCCGTTCGTCCGACACACCCCCCCTAACCTATCGAACTCGCAACTTTCCCCCTCCGGTTCACCTGTCCGAAAACGCAAAACACCGGGGATACTTTCCCGGATGTTTCCCACTTTCGCCGGTATCACCTACTACCGCCTTAGGGCACACCTAGCACCGCTCATTGTCACGTCACGCATCGTCATGTTTATGTTTGTATTGTATTCATTGTTTCTTCCCCCCCCCTCTTCTCTCGCTAGACACCGAGACCGACGCTGCTGCTGCCCAGTACGACTACGGAGTTGACGACCCCTCTCTCTTGCCAGAGCAACCAGGCAAGCCCCCCCTTTGATCACCAGATATCGCCTACTCTTCTCTATACTGCTTGCATTAGAGTAGTGTAGCATGTTACTGCTTTCAGTTAATCCTATACTGCTGCATAGTCTGTCCTTGCTACTACTGTTGTTACCTTTACCTGCTATCCTACTGCTTAGTATAGGATGCTAGTGTTCCATCAGTGGCCCTACACTCTTGTCCGTCTGCCATGCTATACTACTGGGTTGTGATCACTTCGGGAGGTGATCACGGGCATATACTATATACTTTACACTGTTACATTACCTGTGATACTGTTCAGAGATGGGGGCTGAAAGGACAGGTGGCTCCATCCCGGTAGAGGTGGGCCTGGGTTCCCGACGGCCCCCGACTGTTACTTTGTGGCGGAGCGACAGGGCAGGTTGAGACTACCTGGGTGAGAGGTGGGCCTGGCCCTGGTCGGCGTTCGCGGATACTTAACACGCTTAACGAGATCTTGGTATTTGATCTGAGTCTGGCCATTTGGTCTATACGCACTAACCATCTACGTGGGAGTAGTTATGGGTATCCCGACGTCGTGGTATCAGCCGAAGCACTTCGTGACGCCAGCGACGGAGCGGCGCGCGCCGGATTGGACTGGAACGCCTGCTAGGCTAGGTCTGCTTCCGGCCGCCCTCGCAACGCGCAGGTGTGCTATGGGCGATGGGCCCAGACCCCTGTGCGCTTAGGTTTAGACCGGCGTGCTGACCTCTCAGTTGTGCCTAGGTTGGGCTGCGACGTGTTGATCTTCCGCGGCCGGGCATGACCCAGAAAAGTGTGTCCGGCCAAATGGGATCAAGCGTGTTGGGTTATGTGGTGCACCCCTGCAGGGAAGTTTAATCTATTCGAATAGCCGTGATCTTCGGTAACAGGACGACTTGGAGTTGTACCTTGACCTTATGACAACTAGAACCGGATACTTAATAAAACACACCCTTCCAAGTGCCAGATACAACCCGGTGGTCGCTCTCTCTCAGGGATACGAGGAGGGGATCGCCAGGTAGGATTATTGCTATGCGATGCTACTTGGAGGACTTCAGTCTACTCTCTTCTACATGTTGCAAGACGGAGGCTACCAGAAGCGTAGTCTTCGACAGGATTAGCTATCCCCCTCTTATTCTGGCACTCTGCAGTTCAGTCCACTGATATGGCGCTTTACACATATATACATGCATATGTAGTGTAGCTCCTTGCTTGCGAGTACTTTGGATGAGTACTCACGGTTGCCTTGTTCCCCCTTTTCCCCCTTTCTCTACCCGATTGCTGCAACCAGACGATGGAACCCAGGAGCCAGACGCCACCGTCAATGACGACTACTACACTGGAGGTGCCTACTACTACGTGCAGCCCGCTGACGACGACCAGGAGTAGTTAGGAGGATCCCAGGCAGGAGGCATGCGCCTCTTTCGATCTGCATCCCAGTTTGTGCTAGCCTTCTTAAGGCAAACTTGTTTAACTTATGTCTGTACTCAGATATTGTTGCTTCCGCTGACTCGTCTATGATCGAGCACTTGTATTCGAGCCCTCGAGGCCCCTGGCTTGTATTATGATGCTTGTATGACTTATTTATGTTTTAGAGTTGTGTTGTGATATCTTCCCGTGAGTCCCTGATCTTGATCGTACACATTTGCGTGCATGATTAGTGTACGATTGAATCAGGGGCGTCACACACCGGCAGCCCCGTGAGATTGAATAAAAGATAAAATGCAGCGGTGAGTGCAGAACCTCCTTGGTGGTGCCGAGTTGGCCTCAGCTTCATCGAAGGAATTGGTGAGGGTGTTGCGGTTCCGGTGGGGCAGGTCAAGACGGTGTTGTGGGGATTGAGGTGGCGCAATAGACGAGGCGAACGTCGGGCAGCTCCTTGGAGGTGGAGGACGGGGCGGCTGATCCGGCGGGACAACGAGATCGACAACGGATCCTCATCCGGTGCGGTGGATGAGGGACGGCGAGCTGTTGCGGTGGACGACGTAGTCGGGGAAGAGTCCCCGGCTGGGCGGCGGTCGGGAGGCCGACGGAGGAGCGTGGGGTTTCGCGGGTTTTGGCGGCCTTGGTGTAAGAATGGGGGGCGAAGGGGGACGGGGAGCCAAGCTTAGGGACGCGCTTGTCCGAAATGCAGGGTAAGTTACCAGCGTACCCCCACCGGTTTTGACACCGCGACGTGGAGCTTCATTTTCGGCTGAGGGGTAGAAGCGGGATTTTGCGTGTCTGGGCTGCGGGAGCGATTTCGGATGAGGAGGGAGTTCTTGCGCGTGTCCAAATTTTGGGATAATAAGGCGCGGCGCGGGTTGAAGAAGCGGGAGTTTCAAAGCAGGTGAGACAAAAGATACTCGAGCTTGAAAATTTCAGGATAACAAGCTGCGGATTCCTTGTTCGGCAGAACAAACTTAACTTGTAATAAACAATTCATACAAGACACAAGAGAGTCATGTCCCCGTTTACTATATTGCTATAGGTGCCATTGAAAAACTACAAGAAAAATGTAAAAAAAATCGGGAGAACAAGATTACCCTGCACAGTACCAAATCGATTCGCACTTCCCTCAACAACAACAAAAAACAAATCAATTCCCACCAAAGAAAGAGTAATGTCCCTTTTTATATGATTACAGATGCAATGATCTCGAATTTCAATTCTTGAATCCATGTTATGTTGAATTCGAATATATCGTTAGGTGACCTTGCGGTTTATAATTGATGTAGTCGTACATTTTGGTCTTCCATCATATATGAACATTTTACTCCACCATGTGAACATATATATTGTCGTCTACCATATGGACTAAATTTGAATCAATTTTCCTTATTTGAATACGATTGTTGTCAAGTTATACAATAATTTAAATATTATCTTGATAACAAAAAACATGCATATAGCAGTAATCATATTTCACTATGAACTACATGTACCATACGCCCTCCAATTCAAATATTTGTATCCATTTTATGTTGAATTCAAACCATAGTACATTATTGGTCTAGGTAGCGAGATGTTTGGGATAATCTAAACCACGTTTTCATACGTATAATTTTTGGCTGAATTGGGACAAGTTTTGGTATAAGCCTCTTGCAAAACCGGAGATTCTCTCAACAAGCCTCGTGGTTCCTGTCGGATTTCGGGTTCCGGCAGACCCTCTAGGTTCGAACTCTGGGGTGCACGCGGAGATCGCACCTTCGACCTACCTACGTCTCGTCGCCTCGCAAGGATATAAACTACACAAAGAACAACACAAGGGACACAAGATTTATACTGGTTCAGGCCACCATTGTGGTGTAATACCCTACTCCAGTGTGTGGTGTGGTGGATTGCCTCTGGGGCTGATGACGAACAATACAAAGGGAGAACAGCCTCGCGAGGGTCTGTTCTTGGCTGGTGCGATGAACTGCTAGGGGAGTTCAGTCGCCTCTCTTTCTCTCTCTCTAGATGCCGATCCTCTCTCTCTCTGATCGATCTTCTCGATCCCCCCTGCCTTGGTGGTGGCTAGCTCTATTTATAGTGGGAGGCCCTGGGCCTCTTCCCAAATATTGAGCGGGAAGGGCACCAACAATTGGCCATTTTGAAGGGGAACATCCAGTACACTTATCCTGACTAAAGTCGGTCCTCGCCTGCCAAAGACTCTGACGGTGATGCCGGCTTGGGCTCCACGATGACCTCCGTTCTGCCATCCCGCTAGTCTTGGTCTTGTTGCACCGAAATGGTTGCCTTTGATTGATGCCCTCGCCTGCGCTTGCCCCCTTTGCACCGAAGAGGAAACAAGGACACTGCGCGGGCTGGCGCCCGCCTGGCGCCCTCGGTCGTCATGGCTTGCATCATGTGCACCTCGTGAGGTACCCCGCCTTGATATCTCCGCCTCCTCGCGAGCCAGCCGGACGAGGCCGTGCTTGAGGAAGCTTCTTGTCATCCGCCCCGCGAGGCTTGGCCCCTCGCGAGGGTCTTGAACTTGTGTTGATGAAGATGGGTCGTACTGGGCCACCCCTTGAGCCACGCCGCAGGCTGCAGGCAGGCAAGTCTGGGTACCCCCGTTCCCAGAACGCCGACAGTAGCCCCCGGGCCCAAGGCGCGCCTGGACTTGGCTTAGCAGAGAAGCGAAGGGGCAAGTGCGAAGCGCCGCAGGCCCCAACAGCCTGCGGCCTTGGGTGTCGCGTGGAGGTTGATTGGACATGGGCTTCCCTGCTTCCCCATGATGCCTTGGCAACTGCACGAATTGACAGGAGAGCGGTACCCATCTAGGCTTTACCTTCTTTGCCTTCTCCAGTCATTGCCCAGATCCCCTTTCTCGCCCCTATCCTTCCTGCTCCCGAAATCCCCAGATCTACTCCAACCCTGTGCCCTAGCAAGGCATGGTGCCAGACCTCGGCCGGAGCTTGGTTCTCGTTTTTCTTCTTGCTTCGTTGTTGAGGCTTGATGTCCGTATCCCTTGGCTAGGCTGGTGCCTGTGGTGAAAAAGGCTGAAGGGGGCTCCTGAGGCTTCGCCCGGGGCAGCACGTCCATCCGCGGGAGAAGGGGGCGGCAAGACGCGGGCTTCTCTTGCTCGGTCATCCTCGCGAGGCCTGGCGGGGCTAGCTGGGGCGAGTTCAGCCCTCGTGGCCCAAGCGACTCCCGAGGTGTCCTTGCCTGACGCCACTGCCGCAGTCGTCCGGGCGCAAAAGGTCCCGACTCATGGTGCTGTGATTACGCTGCCATCTTCTCCCCCTACTCCGCCTACTGCCATCTCTCCGACTCCTTCTACTGTCCTGGATCGTGCTGCTGCTGAACTGGACCGGCTTCGGAAAGATCTTCTGGGCGCTGACCCTCGCTTGGTGGCCGGGCGCCTGGAGCTGGCCTCTGGCTAGGTCCGTTCTGATGCTTCAGTTCGAGCGGCGCTGGTTCAGGCCGCGTCAGCCTGCGACGAAGAGAAGCAGGCCATTCTTGAGGCGAAGGCCGCTCGCGGCGCCGCCTTGGGTGAGGTAGTAGATGTTCGGGGTCGCTGCAAGGCGCTGGAGAGCGAGCTGCAAGGCCTGCGCGACCAGTTTGCCAAGGAGGCCCGCGTCCGCCAGGAGCAGGAGGAAGACATGAAGGCTCGCAAGGATGCCGCCAAGGACCGGGATGCCAAACTTGATGAGCGCCATGGCCGCTTAGATACGCTGGATCGGGCGTTGGAGGTTAGGAAGATCGAGCTGGACGGCAAGGCGCGGGTCCTGGCCGAGGACCGCGTGGCCTTCGCGAAACTGGAGGTGAAGGCTCGCACCTTGCTGAAGTCGCTTTACGACAGCAGCCTGGAAAGCCCGCTCGCCGGCGCCGAGGACGGCCCCGCCAAGCTGCTTCCCTTCCTGGTCCGCGCCCTTGAGGATGTCGCCCTCGGCCTTGGCCCCACGGCTGAGGCTGAGGCGTGTGTCCTTTCTTCTGCAGCACTGACGCGTGTCTTCACCCATGTCTACCTTCACGACCCCAACGTTGACCTTGACGGCCTGCTGGAGCCTGTGAGTGGCGAGCTTGCCGCTGCCGCTGCTGAGGCCGTGAAGGGTCGAGCGGAGGCTCTGCTGGCGAAGTTCCGGGCCTTCAGCACCAAGCCAAAGCGAGGCGCTGCTGATCCTGAGGCTCCACGAGGCAAAGTCGCCTAGCGCAGCTCCGTCACCAGCGATGGCACCGCCAGAAAGTGACCCCTTCGCGGCTCCCGTCCTGCTTTTAGTTCCTGCAACATGCATCCTGCCTCGTGGAGGTGTTTAAACTTGTGTTTGGCGTTGTCAAAGCACTCTATGGACTGTAATATTTGCTTTTGAATTCCTTGAGATTTGCGCTTTTCCTTCCTACTTGCTTATGTTCTACGTTGGCAGAGCCCGGCCCCGCGCATACCTCAGCCGCCGTTAGCCCCGACCGGAAACCAGGATGGGACCAAGGAGTGAGGGGCTACGTGACAAGTTAGGCTCCTGAGTCGCGATGCTCAGGAGTCCCCCTTGATGCACGAACATCAAGTAGGGAGGTGAGATGTATGGGTGAATTTACCATTCTACGTCGGCAGAGCCCGGCCCCGCGCATACCTCAACCGCCGTTAGCCTTTCGGAACTAAGGGGTGAGGGGCTACGTGACCAGTTAGGCTCCTGAGTCGCGATGCTCAGGAGTCCCCCTTGATGTTCAAACGGCCTTCGTACCTTGGCTCCGCTCGGGGAGAGACGTGCGACGAACCAGGCCCGAGGGGCCTGGCTGGGTGGCGTGCGTCTGGGCATGACCTAGGCGTAGCCCCCGTGCCCAGCCCCCTCGCGCGGCACTCCCGAGGGGAGGCGTTACGATGAGGCCGGACATTGATCTCTGGGCTCCCTGAGGTTGATGCGGCCAGGGGCCACCCTCAGTTGTTTATCACCAGCGCGGAGCATAGCGCTTCCGTATGTGTACGGGCGTAGCCGCTCCTCGGCAGTGTCGTCAGCCAGCGCGGAGCATGGTGCTTCCATTGGTGCGTGGGAGGGAGCTCCCCTCCGGGAGGAGCCCCCGGGGCGTGTACAGCCCCGCCCTGACACATGGCTGGCACGGTAGGGCCTGACGAGGTGTATCTGGGCACCCGTGAGCCAGCGCGGGACTCATGGGGCCCTACCTCAAGGCGGGTTGCGCCTGGCTCTGGGCCTTTACTTGTAATGTGTTCCTACAAATTTGGTTAGATGTCGGCGCTCTACGTCCTCGGGTCCCGGCCCTCGAGCAGGCTCAGCCGTCACTGGTATGCCAGGTCGCGATGCCGTGGACAAGGCCAGAGGGTGAGGGCTGGAGAGCCAGTAGGAGCCCATGAGTCGCGATGCTCAGGTACCCCCCCCCCCTTTAACGTGCAAGCGGCCAACATGAAGGAAGAGAGGTGCCGTGGACAGGCATCAAATAACAATCATGATGGGTCAAACGCACGACCCGAATAAACGCAAGAGGGATACATGCCACTGGGTCTGGCCCGGGTGGCTTGCGAATAATGCAGCCCGAGGGGCGCCCCCAATAAAGTAAACTAGAAACATGAATCAAAAGGGATACATGCCGCAGGGACGGACCCACGCGGCCTGGGAATGATGCAGCCCTGGGGTGGCGCTCCCAGCTGAAAATGAAACTCGAAGGACGTCACCTGGTGATGTTGGAGATGAAGGGATGCTGAAGTAGCGGACGTCGTGTGCTGCGGAAGCCGATCTTCACGAGCCCCCAGGCCCAGGAGCCTTGGGAGGCTCCGGAGGCGCTGGTGGCTCCTCGCGGACCATCTCCATCTCCGCCAGGACTGCGGAGCGCCTGGCCACTTCAGCCTCCAGGATGCTCCTCATGAGGCGCTGGCGCGCGGCAGCCGCGTTCGGCAAGCCGTAAGGCATGCGAACATAGCTGTGGGGTGGACCTTCACAGCGTCCCACGCGCGAGGGCCAGAGGCGCTCCTGAGAGGTGGCTCGGTTGAGCCCTGGTATGTCGATGCGGACGCGCAGTCCACCATCCTCGCTTGGATGGGGAGCTACGGCGGGTAGGCGGCGGCTGCCACTCATGACTCTTGACTACTGCAGCTCCTGAATGATCTTGCTGGCGGACTTCTGAGGGCTTGGCCCTCCTTGCCTTGCTCCTTCCTGAGGGAAACGAGCTTTGAAACACGCCTCCAAGTGGTGCCCGAGCGCCTCCCTCGTGATCTTAGCAAAGTTGGTGGCCCTCCAGGAGAGAGCCCCTGAGCCTTGCTCGAGGAGGGCACCGGGCGTGCCTTCCTATGCGACATAAGGAGGCGCCTCCTGAACAGGCGCGGACCCTGAGGGGCCTGCCTCCCTAGGGGTCGGTCCAGGCGATGTCTTCTTCTTCTTAGGAGCAGCCTCGGGAAGCCTCCCGCTCCTGTGAGCTGGGTCTTCAATTGATGCGTCTTGGAAAGCACGCTCCAGAGAACACACTGGGCCTCTCTCTTCACAAGGCACCGTGATGACTCCACCGCTTCCTGGCATCTTGAGGACATTGTAGCCGTGATGAGTCACGGCCATGAATTTGGCCAGAGCTGGGTACCCGAGGATGGCATTGTATGGCAGGCGAATGTGAGCGACGTCGAAGTCAATGAGCTCGGTGCGTTAATTGTCACGCGTCCCGAAGGTGACAGGAAGGCGAACCTGCCCTATCGGAACTGTGGAACCATCAGTGACTCCGGAGAAAGGCTTGGTTGGCTGAAGCTGATTGTATGGCACTTGGAGATTGTTGAATGTCTCGACGAACAGGACATTGAGCCCTGCTCCGCCATCGATGAGGGTCCTGGTGACTTGCACATTGCTGATGATTGGGGAACAAAGCATCGGGAGGACTCCGGCTATGGCTGCGCACTTGAGCTGATCCACTGAGCTGAATGTGATGGCGCACGCTGACCACCTGAGGGGGCGTGTGGCTTCGAGCCTGGGGAGGACCGCATTCACTTCGCGGGCGAACGGCTTGAAGATGCGCTGAGAGGCTGGGGCTTGAGCTCCTCCCAGGATGCAAGCGATTACACACGGCTCCTGGAAGCCCCCAGCCCCCTCGTCCTAATGATGGTCTTCATTTCTCCTTGGCTGCGGTGGCAGAGGAGGGAGGCCTGCGTTGGCTTGTAGGCGATCCTCGTGAGGCTGATCCCTCCAGCCTCCCTCGCGAGGCGGGTCCCTCCAACCTCCCTCGCGAGGCTGATCCTGCCAGCGGTCCTCGCGAGGTCGGTCACGCCACCCTTGGCGAGGGCCACGGTCTTCCCATCGTCCTCCACCTCTTCCTCCTCCTCGGCCATAGCCCCGGTCACTGCGCTCGGGGCGTAGGCCGGCACGCACGTCCCGCACGGCCCTGAGCTCTTGGCATTCGTTGGTGTTGTGGGTGTGGAGGTCATGGTACACGCAGTACCGACTGCCCTTGGATGACTCAGGCTGATCCCTTCCTCGCTTGGTGTCCGGCTCTGCTGCAAGCACGGCAGCCCCCTTGCGCTTCACGTCCTTGACCTTGGGCTTCTTCTCTTCTGGGTCGGCAGCCGGCAGCTCGAGAAGGGAAAGGCGTCCTTCCTCAGCCCTGGCGCACTTGGCCGCCAAGTTGAACAGCTCCAGGGATGCGCACAGGTCTTCATGGATCGCGAGCTCTTCCTTCATCTTGATGTCACGCACACCGTCGGAGAAGGCTGAGATGATGGCCTCCTCAGACACCCTGGGGATCTTAAGGCGAGCATTGTTGAAACGTTGGATGAACTTTTTCAGGGTCTGCCCTGACTGCTGCTTGATGCGGCGCAAGTCACTCATGGCCGGGGGCCGATCGCGGGTGCCTTGGAAGTTGGCGATGAATCGGGTGCGCATCTCGTTCCAGGAGGAAATCGTGCCAGGAGCCAGGTTCAGGAGCCAGGTTCAGGAGCTAGGTGCGGGCACCGTCCTTGAGCGCCATGGGAAACCAGTACGCCATGACCTTCTTGTTCCCGTTGGCGGCTTCGATGCCCAGCTCATAGAGCTGGAGGAACTCCGCAGGGTCGGCCGTGCCATCATAGTGTGGGGGCAGGTCTGGCTTGAACTTGCCCGGCCAGGCAACGCTGCGCAGCTCGGCGGTCAAGGCACGGCAGCCTTCAGTGGCCACGGGAGGCCTTTGGTGACGGAGGGCTTGATCTTGGGGGTCCCCGTGCGCGGCCGCCGGGAGCAGCGCGGGGTCTTGGGCTCTTGGCGCGCTGGAGCAGGAGCACGTTCGTGACGGGCCGGTGCGGGGAGCACTCGGGTAGCTTCTTGGGGGCGAGGGACCTCTTGGCAGCTCTTCTCTTGCTGTGCTGGTGCCGGACGGAGTGGGTCCCGCCCAGGGGCCACGCGCCTTGTGGCCAAGGCGCCTTCTTGAGGGGGAAGCGGCTGAGGCGCCCCCGGAGCTTCATCGCCCGCGCAAGCCGGGCACGGTGCAGCGAGAGGGATGGCGCAGGGGAGCCCCCAGCGGCGCTGACGAGCTCGGTGATGCGGGCGAGCCACTCGTCGTAGAGGTCGTCGATGGGACGGTAGTGCAGGAGTTCCCGCGCCAGGAGCAACGTGGCGTGCGCGTCCGCAGGAGCGCGATGGGCGTGGGACGAAGAACCGGCTGGAGTCAGCGACGGGGTGGCGGTGCGGCCTTCTCACTGTACCGAAGGATGCAGAGACGACACCTGCTGCCGTTCCCCGCCGGGCCGGTGGCGGCGTTGACGGCAGGCGACGGGGAACGGCAGGGGCGGCCGCCGACGGGAGCCGTCTGGGCGACGCAAGTAGCGAGAGCGGCCCGGCGCTCGGCGCGGGCTCGACGAGCGTCTAACATGGATGCGAGGGGCGGTGAAGAGCAGGGTGGCGGAAGGCGGATTCCGGTGCACCCCTACCTGGCGCGCCAAATGTCGGATTTCGGGTTCCGGCCCCTCTAGGTTCGAACTCTGGGGTGCACGCGGAGATCGCACCTTTGACCTACCTACGTCTCGTCGCCTCACAAGGATCTAAACTACACAAAGAACAACACAAGGGACACGAGATTTATACTGGTTCAGGCCACCATTGTGGTGTAATACCCTACTCCAGTGTGTTGTGTGGTGAATTGCCTCTGGGGCTGATGACGAACAATACAAAGGGAGAACAGCCTCGCGAGGGTCTGTTCTTGGCTGGTGCGATGAACTGCTAGGGGAGTTCAGTCGCCTCTCTTTCTCTCTCTCTAGATGCCGATCCTCTCTCTCTCTGATCGATCTTCTCGATCCCCCCTGCCTTGGTGGTGGCTAGCTCTATTTATAGTGGGAGGCCCTGGGCCTCTTCCCAAATATTGAGCGGGAAGGGCGCCAACAATTGGCCATTTTGAAGGGGAACATCCAGTACACTTATCCTGACTAAAGTCGGTCCTCGCCTGCCAAAGACTCTGACGGTGATGCCGGCTTGGGCTCCACGATGACCTCCGTTCTGCCGTCCCGCTAGTCTTGGTCTTGTTGCACCGAAATGGTTGCCTTTGCTTGATGCCCTCGCCTGCGCTTGCCCCCTTTGCACCGAAGAGGAAACAAGGACACTGCGCGGGCTGGCGCCCGCCTGGCGCCCTCGGTCGTCATGGCTTGCGTCATGGGCACCTCGTGAGGTACCCCGTCTTGATCTCTCCGCCTCCTCACGAGCCAGCCGGACGAGGCCGTGCCTGAGGAAGCTTCATGTCGTCCGCCCCACGAGGCTTGGCCCCTCGCGAGGGTCTTGAGCTTGTGTTGATGAAGATGGGCCGTACTGGGCCACCCCTTGAGCCACGCCGCAGGCCGTAGGCAGGCAAGTCTGGGTACCCCCGTTCCCAGAACGCCGACAGTTCCGAGAGGGAACGTGTCACCTTTGTGTGCGAAAGGTATACGCTGCCTCCACCTGATTTTATTTACATAGGCAACGTAGAACTATATGAGTGCCCTGTTAAATTTTGGAATTATTTCGGGTTCATTTGGCCTTTTATACATTAATTGAGTTTCTGGACTTTTAATGTGCATAATCTAAATATGAATTGCATGCACATGCTCCGGTGCACCAAAGTGGGTTGAAAAATCACATGTGTGTCCTTGGTTGAATTTCTAGGTCCCATGGAAGAAATGAGAATGAAATTCAAACATTTGGGCGTCATGACTCGGCCGAGAACATCGAGAAACTTAGATTTTAAATTCATGTAAATCCAAAACTCGCCTGGAAATCATGAAACTTGGCATGGTGTCATGTCATGCCACTAACATGTTGTGGTAAAAAATTGGGCCGATTTGGAAGCTCATGGTTCTAAGAGGGAACGTGCCACCTTTGAGTGTGAAACGATATACGAAACATAGAACTACATTAGTGCCCTGTTAAATTTTGGAATTATTCCGGGTTCATTTGTCATTTTTATACATTAATTGAGTTTCTGGTCATTTAATGTGCATAAGTCAAATTTGAACTACAAGCACATGCTCTCGTGCACCAAAGTTGGTTGAAAATCACATTTGTGTCCTCAGGTGAATTTCTAGGTCCCATGCAAGAAATTATAATAAAATTAAAACATCTGGGCTTCGTGGCTCGGCCGAGAACATTGAGAAACTTGGTTTTAAAATTCTTGTAAATCCAAAACACGTTTGAAAATCATGAAACTTGGCATGGATGTCATGTCATGGTACTACCATGTTGTGGTAAAAAAATTGGCCGAATAGGAACATATTTTGGTATAAGCTTCTTGCAAACCGAAGCTTCTCTCAAGAAGGCTCGTGGTTCTGAGAGGGAAGGTCCCACCTTTGAGTGCGAAACGATATACGTTGTCCCCCTTGAGTTTATTTACAAAGGCAACATAGAACTACATGAGTGCCCTATTAAATTTTGGAATTATTCCGGTTTCATTTGGCCTTATTTACACATTAATTGAGTTTTTGGTCATTTAATGTGCGCAATTCAAATTTGAACTACAAGCACATGCTCCCGTGCACCAAAGTTGGTTGAAAAATCACATTTGTGTCCTCGGGTGAATTTCTACTCCCTCCTTCCATCTATATAGGTCCTAATGCGTTTTTCGAGGCTAACTTTGACCAAACGTTAGAGCAATAATATATGACATGCAACTTACATAAAGCATACCTTCAAATTTGTATGTCAAAGGAGCTTCCAATAATATAATTTTCATAGTATACATCTCATGTGCTATTAATCTTGTCAATTCTCAAAGGCTGTCTTGAAAAACACATTAGGCCCTATATAGATGGAAGGAGGGAGTAGGTCCCATGCAAAAAATGAGAATAAAATTCAAACATCTGGGCATCGTGGCTCGGTCGGGAACATTGAGAAACTTGGTTTTAAAATCATGAAAGTTGGCATGGTGTCATGTCATGGTAGTACCATGTCGTGGTAACAAAATTGGCCGAATAGGAACAAATTTTGGTATAAGCTTCTTGCAAATCAGAGCTTCTCTCAAGAAGGCTCGTGGTTCTGGGAGGGAACGTGTCACCTTTGTGTGCAAAATTCAAATTTGAAATACAAGCACATGTTCCAGTGCACCAAAGTTGGTTGAAAAATTACATGTGTGTCCTCTGGTAAATTTCTAGGTTCCATGCAAGAAATGGGAATGAAATTCAAAATTCTGGGCGTCGTGGCTGGGTTGGAAACATTGAGAAACTTAGTTTTTTAACTCCTGTAAATCCAAAACACGCATGAAAATAATGAAACTTGGCTTCGTGCCATGACATGGCACCAACATGCTGTGGTAAATTTGTAGTCCGATTTGCGAAGGCGCACACATTAACAATCAACAAAGTCATTTTGGAACAAGTGTTGTCACGTTACAATCGGAAACACAAGTATTATTGAAACCGTGGGCGTTGTTCTACTTACTAGTACCATTTACGTGCCGCCACGCGTCCCCATTTTTTATTAGCTAGGAGGCGTCGTGCAGGGTAGCTATTTGAGTACGAGAGGCGTGCGATCAGACCCTGCGCGTGCTTATCGGGAGGAGAGCCCTTTGACCTCCATCTGACGTCCACCTCTCTCCCAAGGTCTCCATTAATGGCGCCCGAGCCTCTGTTTAATGGCGTGGCTATGTCTCACTCGACTGAGATTTAAGAGAGAAAAAAGAAAATCTGAAAGCACGGATCTTGATGTAAGATCCGACGGATCTATATAGCATCTACTGCGACTTATAGCAAGACTGATGAATATATAAGGACGATTTTTTTTATCAAAGAAGGGCTTGCCCCTTCCGATTTTCATTACTGAAAACCACCACAATTCACAAGAAGTTCAGCACAACTCCAGCCTAACACAAAGGACTAAAAGCTACCAGATTGAAATCGCAACATCCCAAGAGGCCAACAAAGGCCAAACCTCCGCGCTAGAACCCAACATTTCACAACCGACGACAAAATCCACATCATAAACCGATTATAACATCAAAAGAAACCGGGAAACTGAAGGAAGCCCAGCAGCAACTAGAAGAACAGCAACGCCAGGGTCGCCACAGCAAGAGTTTTCTTCATACCAGCCTTGCAACATTGATCTTTTACAGAAAGATAAGGACGATTAATTGTCTTACATGATTATAAAGATAATTAAAAAAGCCACATGCGGCTACGCCTGAAATACACAATGGCAAAAAAAGAAGGAAGACAAGGATCTGGCTCACTGATCTCTACTTTCTTAATGCGTTGCTGCAGGCCACAGGAACTAGTCTCCGCCGTGAGCGGCGATGAGCTCTTTCGTGTCCTCAAGACGCTGCTTGAGAACATCCACGGATTCCGCCACTAGCCTTTGGCGCACGTTGCGGAGCATGTCATTCTCGTCCATAAGTTTCTTGACGATGATGCCAGTCCTCTTCAACAAGGCACCTGTCTCCTCCTGCTGGTCTGCACTACGGACGATCTTCTCCCTCAGCAGGTCGCGCTCGACCCGGAGCCTCTCATTGCCCTCCCTTAGTTGTCGGATGACGCCGGTAGCCTGTTCAAACGAGGCTTTCATGTCGTCCTGCAACCTCGCCCAGCCGGAGATCTGATCCATCTGGCTATGGACGATCGCATGCATGCGCCTGTAACAGCCGTCGCCTCCCCGCAAGAAATTTTCCCAGGCCGCCGCGGCGCGGCAGGACATCTCTGCTGCTTCCGCGGCGCGGCCGGACCAGCCTGCTGCATCGACGGCGCGGCGGGACCTCCGTGCTGCTTCAGCAGCACGGCGGGACCTCTGTGCTGCTACTTTCGTGCGGTAGGACATGTCAGCTGCTCTCGCAGCGAGGCGGGACATCTCTCGTGCTTCCACTTCCATGCTCGCCTCTCCCTGGTGGCAATCTCTCGGCCCAGAACTCACGTTGGCCATGGCAGACGCAAGGGAAGGATGCTGAATGACTTGTTTGTTTTTGTGGATGAGGAGTTGAGGAGGAATGTGCAGTCATCTTGGCATACTAGTATTTATAACCGAGTAATAATACGCTCCTAAGTGGGAAACCGTTTAGGTTGTGATCGGTCTGAACAGGTTTGCAATTCAATATAGCATGGAGTAATTTGGAATTGTGACGAGACGCAAGCTCAAAATTTATTGACGGTTCTAGTTTCAAAGTGCGGCACTATACCCGGATGGAGTACTTCTTTTTCTACTCCCTCCTTTCCGGTTTTATAGGGCTTATCTCAAAATTTTAGTTTTTCCATTTTATAAGGCTCAATTTGGTTGTTCCCCAACACATGTTCAGATTCCAAGGTGCATTAAATCATTGCATGCAAGTATTAAGAGAAAATTAACCAATGCATGTACTTTATGCATGCATGCATTGCAACTAATGCATTGATATACATAATTTTTTGAGGAAAACAAGAGCATTAATTACGTGCTTTTGCAAACTAAAAAAATATTCCACCACTCACCATCTTGGTTGGTGAGATTTTTGAATTAAGCCCTATAAACCGGAAAGGAGGGAGTACTGCTGTGTACGTGCAATAACTGGCACCGTCATATACATATCTTACGGTTAATGGGGCGTTCGACAGGAATAGTCGTGTGGCGAGCTCTAGGCTAGTCTTTTTTTCAGACGCATTAAACCTATCTCTCGGGACTTCTCACACGCACCATCGTGCCACCCACAAAAACTTGTACTCTGAGTTTAGTAAGTACTCCCTCCATCCCATAATATAAAAATAATTTTGACACTAATGTAGTGTCAAGAACGTTCTTATATTATGGGATGGAGGGAGTACGTTATACAGGAAGAGAAGAGGTGCATGCACGCACTCGTCCTCTCACACACGCATCTGTTTTTTTCTCAAAAAGGAGGATGATGACCCCCGGCCCCTGCATCTGGGAGTCACACACGCATCTGTAGCTACGAATTCTAGTGTTCTCAACCATCCGATTGGCTCTATCATGGATGTACCTATATACTAAAACATGTCTAGATACATCTATATTTTGACAAATGGAAGGCATGTATTGTGGAACGGAGGGAGTGCTTGTCATCAAAATGGATAAAAAAGGACGTATCTAGAACTAAAATACATCTACATACATCTCCTTTTATCCATTTTGATGACAAGTAGTACTTCTTACCCAAAGGAACTTTATATCCAACAGACACAAAATATCTGTTCGATTGTTGGAAATTACTGATCTGATGTCGAAGTAATTGCTGCATCGCCACCAAAACCCACCATTTCTTAAGCTAAAGTATACCAAGGTAATCCCTATATTATCATATTACTAAGATAAACAGAAGGCACTGTAGAAACATTTAGGACGTGAGCTTGTCAATCTGAATGTGGAGGGACACAAGCTTAGCCTCGGCCAGCAGCTTGGGCGGAACTGTCAAGAAGGTCAGCTCCTGCACATCGACGTCGCCGGGATCGTTGCTGCTTGTCACCTCCATTTCCACCTTGACGGCGTCGGTCGTGCCTTTGGGCTCCCCCGGTGGGCTGTTCGCCCACAGCTTGGCCACGTAGTGCGGCAGTGGGGACGCCCCCGCTCTGATGCAGACGACCGACACGGTGATAGGCGCACCGATGTCGAGCACGCCGCCGACCAAGAAAAACATGTTGCGGTCTTCCTCCGTGAACAGCAAGAGCCGTGGCTCCGACAGTGGTACTTGCAGCTGGAGCACCTTGCCGTACTGGATCCTGTGCACGGGCATGGGATGCGATGTGCTGATGTGGTGGTAGAGCGTCGGCAGCGGGCCTTCGTAGCCGCAGATGGGCACGGGGCATTTGCAGGGCGCGAGCTGACACACGCTCTGGTGATCGGCGAGCTTGTGGTAAGTGACGTAGAGCCCACAGCCTTCGTGCGGGCACTCCACCCTCACCGACGAAAGGACGGAGTCCACCACGGTGTTCCGCACGTCGAAGCCACCGCCGCGCTCACACTTCTGGCACTGCCGCTGGTTCCCGGGGCGCTCGACGCGGCAGTCCGCGCAGGCCAGGTGCCCTCCCTTGCACTGCAGAAATCAATCGAACAGCACATCAATCAAGAAACCTGCACCTTGCTCAATCAGCCGAATGGACGAGGTGCATTCGAACCTCATACACTGGAGGCGTCAGGGGGCGGAGGCACAAGGGGCAGTGGAGCATGGTGAGGTCCATCGAGACCTTAGAGAGCTGCATCATCGGGTCCTGTTCGGTCTGCATGATCTCGCCCTCCTCGTGCACAACCATCTCTCGACTTGGGCCGGGGTATTACAAAGCTTTACCGTCACAAATTTTATACTACTTCAACGTGCATCAAATCAACACATGCAAGTATCAAAACGAGAGTCACGGCATGCATGCATGCATTGTAATTAATGCATCGGTAAACGCAAATTATTGAAATATATCGAGTGCAGTGCTTTGATGTGTCGCCTCAACTCGTACATCAACGAGAAGTTTGATTATCCTCTCCCTCGCGGACTTAACTGCACCTGCCTTTGGCTGTATGACGGGTTGGCCACACACCTGTCAGGCCCACCTGTCATACACGCAAAGGCAGGAGCGTCCCTCCCTCGCCCATGAGCGTGGTGGCTGGCAGTGGCAAGACTAGGAGAAGCTTTCGCTACACGCTCTCCCTCCCGCACACGGTGGACATGCAGCAGTTCAATCGGTGTTAGATGGCCAGAAGCGTACTGTAGTACTCCTCTAGTGCAGTAGTACTCCATCATTGTTCGACTTCCCGAAGAGGCGAAGAGCCAAGCGCAGCCCAGACGCTGGTGTGGCAGTTTCATGTGCAGAGTAGTCGAGGATAGCGTGTACCGTGCCTGTAAGCTTAAAATCGTTCGGGTCGGCTCCATGCTATGTGGCCGTCTTGAAGTTTTTTTAAAAAAAATAGTCTTGTGGCCCTACCTGTCACCCTGGTGATTGTAGTTTGCACGCTCATCTGGTCAAGACAAGAATATATTTTTTTAATTTGTTTCTTTTTTCAAAAAGGGGGGACTCCCCGGCCTCTACATCAGAACGATGCATACGGCCACATATATTTTAATTTGTGGTGGGTAAATGTTAGAGGTTGCAGCAAATATATTGTACACTGCAGGTCTTTCAGCCAAGTTTAGAGGCAAGCATGTGGGGCCAGTGCTATGATGTGTCGCGTCAACTCGTACAACGAGGAGAAGCTTTGATTTTACTACTACATGCCTTCTCCCTCGCCCATGCGCGCGGTTGCTCGCAAACGAGGACAGGCTTTTGCTTAGGGGGTGTTTGTTTCCAGGGACTTTTTTGTGTAGGGACTAGAAAAGGTCCCTCTTAGAGACTTTTTTACCAAACGGGAGGGACTTTTTAGGGACTAAACTAGGCATTTGGGACTAAATGAAGAAGACTCTCAAGGAGAGTCTTTTTTGGGACTTTTTGGGACTTTTCCAACAATGCCCCTCCATGCATCCATTGGCCCGCCACCCCCATGGTGTTGTTTGATTGTTATTTTTCTATATACTAGGGGCAACATGGTCATTTAATAACCTCTAGGAAGGGACTATGGACTTTTTAGTCTCTGGAAACAAACAGGGAGGGACTTTTTAGGGACTAGGGACTTTTTACTTGGGACTAGAAAAAGTCCTAGGACTTATGAACCAAACAGGGCCTTAGTAGTACTTCTACGAGCAAGTACAATAAGGTGATGTAGGCGGGCTGTAAGACATTAAATATAATATTCTTGCTTACTTGGAAGAGAGAGAAGAGGAGAGAGAAGAGAAGCGGGCTACTAGTTAACAGCCGGCTGCAGCACGTGCTCCTAGGTACTTTGTGAGAGAGTGGTGTGGGCCATGTATCAACAAAGTAGTACATATTTATATCTAGCTATTGTACTTGTTGGCTATAAGCTTGACTATATGTGACATGGCAACATCATATAGCTAGCAGCTGGCTATATTATTAACCATACTCTACAACAAGCTATCCGTCCCGCTCGTGGTGGACGGACATGCAGCAGTGGATTCGACACTGTAGAAGCAGTAGTAGAAACATCATTGTTCGTCTTCTCAAAGAGGCGAAGAGCCAAGCGCAACCTGAACGTTGCAGTTGCGAACATTGGAGCACGCATATAGCCAGGCTCTTGCATGAGACAAAATTGCTACGTGAGCCCACTATTGTACTAGTACGTACAACTACTTGCTAGTATAGCCCTATAAACCAGAAAGGAGTATTTGCCCTTCTAGAGATTTCAACAAGTGACTAGACTACATCGAGACGGAGTACATATGGAGCAAAATGAGTGAATCTGCACCGTAAATAAGTACGTACTAGTTCTATCATTTTCCTCTCTGAGGTGCACAATATTGAGTATACTGACTAGTCTCTTTTTGACACGCATTTACGTTTTTTTTGACACAGTACAGACGCAAGCGCTCATATACACGCGCATACACTCACCCCTATGAACGCACACATGCACGGCACTATCATATTGAAATTTATGAAGTCGCCATAGGCACCTCGTCGTCGACGGGTCCATAGGTGCTTGAATGCCAAGGAGGGAGAGGGTAGCGGTTCCCGAGACGTTGAACGATCAATGATGCATCCTCAATTACATGCAGAGGGAATTAATTGGAGAAGCAGAATAGAGCCAGCACGATGTGAATGCAATAGAGTTTGGACTCTCATATAATAAAGGCGCCCCACCACTCCAATCCATCTACTCCCAAGTCTCTGCGCAACACTGCTCACTCCAATCCAAGACCAAGCGACCAGAAGCCACAAGCACCTATGGAGGCGATGGACGCGAGCGGCAGCTGGCTATGCCAAATCATCCAACGTGTCGGCCTGCGGCCCCGCACTGTGCGGCGTTTCTAGACGGTGCTGGCGACCGCAGGCATCGTAGCCCTCGCCGATGCCGGCTTCGCCTCTCGCATGGGCGACATGATGGTCAACTCCATCCGCAAGTTCACCGCCGTCAAGAAGCGCGCGGACGACCTTGCCGTACTGCTCCAGCCCGCGCGCCCAGGCTCCTAATTGCCTGCCACCCTCATCGGCCTCCATGGTGACAAACTCTTTCAAGCCCTGGTGGCCCTGCAGGTGCCGGAGGTCGCGACGAAGAATGTGCACCTCGAGGCCGCGCTCGCCGCGCAGCGCCTCGCCATGCAAGAAACCGTCGACCTGCACATCCACGTCTACGAGGAAATCGTCTACATAGGCCACTACAAGGCAAGCGAGGACAGAAATACGTTGGCCTTCTTCCAACGACTGGAATCTTTGGACGCCATTGTTCAGAAGCACGTCGACCTGGCCACGAAAGCCGCTGCTACTTAGGCGCCGTTCGGTGGGCCGGCGCCCTGAGTCGAGGAGGTGGACGTCGTCGATGGATGCATCTCTTCTTCTTGCCTCCTGTAATCAGCACTGCATCGCCTCGTGGCCTTAATGTTTTATTTGTATTACTCCCTCCATTCCCAAATATAAGTCTTTCTAAAGATTCCAGCAAGTGACTACTACATACGGAGCAAAATGAGTGAATCTACACTCTAAACTATGTCTACATACATCTCTATCATGTATTCCATTTGAAATAGTATCTAAAAAGGCTTATATTTACGAACGGAGGGAGTATATGGCATTTTTATTCCAGTCGTAACGTTTTCACTGTGACGTGGGGCCGCGGCCGAGTTTAGAATTAGAAGAGAGAAATAAGGGAGGAGAGCCAGTTGTAGCACGGACATTGTTGTCAGATGGGACTCGTGTTTATAGAATAGGAGTACTGAGCACTCGTGCCTCTTTTTTTTTGAGGGAAAAATTAGTCGTATGTCTAGTAGTACCACTAGTTGGGTGCGTGCGACCTATAGCTGTCGTCACTTTAGGTCTCCTTTTCGAACCGCGGCTACGCTTCACAGTACATATGTTTTCACGCATTTATCCTCCTATATGTACTCCTAGGCTATTTCCACGTGCTCCCATTCGCCGACATGTGGGACCTAGAGCATCTGGGTCGTAGTGCATGCACGACTCAGAGCATATGCCGGGATACTTTACATTTCAGACCTCACGAATTACATGCAAACCCCCCGCAGAAGAATAAATAAATGAATGAATTACTACATGAAACCGGATTATTTTCATGGAAACCTGAGCACTTTCATTAAATTTTGGACATAACACGTTTATAAAAAATGACCGGACCTAAACCAGTCTAAGGGCCTCTTTGATTTTTACCGCAAAAAAAGGCCTCTTTGATTCGCAGGATACTGAAAACACAGGAATGGGGAAACTATGATGGCGATGAACCGAGACGAGGAGAACTCTAACTCAGTTAGAGGTTAGAGTTAGATTCTAACCCTGAACTAACTCTAAACCAAAGAGGTGTATGGATGGCAAGGTTAGATTGACAATAAATGCTCTATCTCAATCATTTGACTACTTTGGACCCTATTTCCTGCCGGATTTGGAGGGTGCTTGGATACGTTTTAGTTCCATGACTAAAAGTAGTGGGACTAAAACTTGCTAGCCTCACCCATGCTTGGATCCAAATACTAAAGAGACTAAAATCAAGTTAATGAGCATTTATTATCCTCCAAACCCTCCAATCCAGAACTTGCCTATGTTAAAGGAGAGGAGTTAAATGAGGAGAGAGAGGACTAATGCACATTTTAGTTGGGGCGCAATATTAGATGAGCTTAAAGAGTGGAACTTAGCTTTTAACGGTGTTGGAGGTTTACAACGTTTTGTGAGACATTAGCCTAGGGTTATTTAGTTGGAGTGGGTGCTCCCATGTTGGTGTTCGCATCAACGTGTGGAATCTTGTAAATTGTGTTCTCCTTCTTCTATAAAAACACGGTACGTGATTGCGTACTCTCGAAAAAAACATTTTAGTAGGGGTACCCCTGACTAAATTTTTTTATTCTCAAGACTAGTTTTAGCCCCTCTTTAGTCAGGGGTGCTTGGAACTTTAGCCTCTTAAAGAGACTATTTTTAGTTAGACTAAAATAAGTCCCTTGGATCCAAGCACCCTCTTGGGTGTGGCCGGCTCTTCTGTGGCCTCCTCCCGCTCACAATTGACATAAACGAACCATCTATACAAATCAAGCATGCAAAACATGATAATTTTTTCTTTGTCCATACAAATGAGATATCCCACTTAAACATACAAGTCGTCAATCAAGCTTCACAAAATAAAAAAACACTTCATGAAACAAAGAATGAGCTAACTCATCACGGAAGTCATTCACGATAGGGAGGGAGCCCGGAGCCCCTCACGCACCGAGGGAGGAGCTCGCCATCGTCGCTCTGGAGGAAGGCTCTGTAGAGCCCAAGCCCCGGGAACCCCTCCGACGCCGGCCCTTGCGGGTTGAGGTCGACACCGGCATGGGTAGCAGGGCCGCTTGCCGCCGATTGGGAACTTAATCTTTGGGCCTCTAGAAATAATGCAAGCCTGAAATTGAAATACGTAGAAAGGTGACCTGAATCTTTGGGCCTCTAGAAAGATTTATTACCTCCTCAAGCAGCATCAAACAATTCCATGCGTGCACCACAAATCTATATCAAGTTTGATCAGGATCTACTTTTCCAGATCAGAATTAGCGCTAGAGCAAGCAAGATCAATGATATGGCCGTGAGACAGAGAAGGAACGAACAAACTCACCCCTCTCGCGACCTCCCTGGTAGATGCACCGCCGCCGCGCGCGACAGAGCGAGAAAAACGACTGGTGAAGGGGGAGCGGGGCGACCTTCGAAGGCTGGAGGGAGAGGGCGGCTGGAGTAGGGCGGCGGAGGCCGGAAGGAGAGGGCGGCCGGACGAGAGAGAGGGCAAGCAGCGCTTGGGCAGGCGGCCCTATGAGGAACAGAGAGGAGTCATGCGAGAGGGGGGGAGTGATCTGGTGCGGGCAGGGGAGATTTTTTTAGTTCTCTTTTAGTGGGCCCAAGGATAACTAACCCAATTAGAACCTCTCCACCAGGCTAGTTTTTTTAGCTGCGTTAGAGCAAACTAGCTCAAACTAACCCCTCTTGTTTTGAAAATTTGAGGCTATTTCAACACAAACTGGCTCTAACTCAGGGATCCAAACAAAGAGGAGTGTTACTGTGCATGCTACAGTGTGGACCGTAGCACATTGTTTTTTATGGCCATATCACAACATTGTTTTCTACTGCTGGTTCACCGGGCTACCGTGGTTCGCACTGCTGGCTCACTGGGCTGCCGTGGTTCACTGTCGGTGTACTAGAGTAGGGGTACCCTAGTATCCCGAACTCGTGCACGGGCAGTTGCAGCACCCCGCGGCAAGGCTTGCCTAGTGACCGCCAAGGTCCTCCATGGTTACTTTGGAGCCATTCAAGAACAAAGTATTTAAGCCAAGAAGACAAGGCCCCGGCAAGAGGAGCTTGCCGGGAAGGCCACTCAAGGCACGCAGAAGACAAGACCCCGGCAAGAGGAGCTTGCCGGGAAGGCTCGGTGAGCGACAAGCTTCCGGACGCGACGAGGATTCAGCCGCGGCAAGGCGCTTGCCGCGGCAGGCAACCACTCTTTATCTCCGCTCCAGCTCATCCACCAACGTGTCGCCATGGGACCATTCCAGGCGCGCGTGTCAAGAGGCTGTACGGCCAGCCGAGAGCAGCGGTAAGCGGCGCTGACAAGAATGCCATCGTGGCAAGCGGTGGCGCTCCTGATGGTCCCTGTTGCACTGTTTAGGCGACATGGACGGGCATTTAATGCTTTTTTCCCTTGCCGTCAGAGTTAGGTAGAGTACACTGTACAAAGTAGCTGTACCAACCGCAACCCATTTTCCCATTTTGCCCTTGTCTACGTTGCCACCTGTTGGTGACCCCTTGAGCCTATAAAAGGAGGCCCTTGCGCAACGTAGAGGGGGTTCGGTTTTGGGTTGGGTTCGACTCATTCGAAACTAGAGACACTCATGCTAGGTCTTGTAGCTCCCATAGCTCTCTAGCAAGAACACAATACAATCAGACAAGCAGCAGTAGGAGTATTATCTCTCCGGAGAGCTCCGAAGCTGGGTAAACTGCTCGTGTGTTTCGCCTCGATCTGCTCTTCGTGCAACCTCTGCCCCCCACCGAACCGAAAGGGACTCGGTCCGCCGGTCCCATAGGTGTCCGTGGGTTACGATCAGCCTCCCCGACATCTTTGGCGCGCCAGGTAGGGGGCGTCGAGGCTGTGTGAACCTGATCCGGCGTTCACACGAGCGACATCTTCATCATCTTCATCAACATGCCACCGAAGAAGAAGGCTTCGGCGGCAGCAGAGCCGTCCACGTCGATCCCGCCACCACCGGAGCAAACGGATGGCGGGGTAGACGCCGGCGGAAGAACGGGCGTCGACGAGGGAGCACATGACGCTGCCAAGTACAAGGACAAGGCCGCGCAGACCTCGGCGTCCGTACACGCACCGCGCCCATCTCAGGAGGCGCGGGACCGACAGCGTCATGGTATTCATAGTACCATGCGCTCGTTGGATCAAGACCGAGCTGGAGGATCGCGAGGCCCTCAAGACCAGCGTACACGCCAGCATGCTGGCACGAGCGGGGTACGGTCGCCCGGACGGGATGCTGCTCCTTCTAACATAGTTAGAAGTCCGAGCATATCCCGCTCCTCGCACCGTTCGCCATTGCCACCCACCACTCCAGCGGAAGCCTTGGCGAGAGCTCAACTGCTTCTAGACTACCCTCCAACAGCCGACAAGGTCGACGAATGGAGGGCCACCATCCAGAGTCTCATCGGCTTTGCCAACGGCGACGCTCCGCGGCAACCAACTACATCGCTGCCGCGGCAAGACGACAAGGCACGAGCCGGTGGCGATGAAACCTGTGGGGGTGCAACCACCATGCACTCTCCACCCCGAAGGCCAAGATCACCAACTCGTCGGATCCACCTCGACAGCGACTCCACCGCGTCATCGGATCCACGAGCTCGCCGTGATCAGCGCCAAGTTCTTCAAGAACGGCGACAAGAAGACGCTCGAACTCGCATCGAGCGCCGAAGAGAAGCGCGACATCAATCCGACCAGCGCGCTGGGCCCTCTGTCGATATGCATGCGCCAGGGGAACCAGGCGACTTGCCGTACGCGGTAGGTTGCCCTGCGTTCACTCGTGAGCTACGACAAGTCCAGTGGCCCAGCAAGAAGAATTTCAAGCCAGACGTGCCAGAGAAGTACGATGGCAGGATGCATCCGTCGGAGTTCCTCAGCATCTACACCATCGCGGTGCAGGCCGCAGGGGGACGAGACGACAAGATCCTCGCCAACTACTTCCCGCTGGTACTCAAGCCTAATGTCAGATCTTGGCTCATGCACTTGCCGGACGGATCCATATCTTCTTGGGCAGATCTATGCCATCAGTTTGTCGGCGCCTTCACAGGCGGCCACAAGCCTCATGGCCAAGAGAGCGACCTTCATCTGCTCGCCCAGAAGGAAGGAGAGTCCCTGCGCAAGTTCATTCAGAGGTTCAGCCTTGTGCACTACAACATCCCAGATGTCCACCCTGCCGCGGTGATCAGTGCATTTCATCAGAACATGCGGAACCGCAGGATGAGGGAGGAGATGGCGATGTGCAAAGTCAAGGACGTCAGTGAGCTGTATGCCCTGGCCGACAAGTGTGCACGTGCCGAGGAAGGGAGGAGACTCCCAGGAAAGAATACAGAAGCAGGATCTGATAGTGAGGAGACCGCCCCGGCAAAGAAGAGCCGGCGACGAAATAACAGAAAGAAGAAGGGCAAAGAGGTGCTAGTTGTCGAGCAGTCCGGCAACGGTGGTGCCGCCAAGAAAGCCAAAGTTGAGGGCTCCGGCAAGGAGGTTGCCGCCGGCACCGACCACCAAGCTGTGGCGGCCGCCGACAAGCAGGACAGCTCCAACAAACAGTACTGCAAGATCCACCGTACCAAGGGCCATGACCTCCAGAGCTGCAAGAAGGTCGAGCAGCTTGTTGAACAGCAGAAGGCTGAGTACGAGAGGCGCGACAAGGAGAAGGCCCAGGAAGGTGCTGGGGGAGTTAGCAAGAAGCGACCAGGCCGGGGAGGACGCCGCGGCAAGGCCAAGCAGCGGCAAGGAGACAGACCTCCCCGCGGTCGCGACAAGGATGCAGACGACGACGATGATGAAGATATGGAAGACGACGAGACCGATGAACAGGAATTTCAGAAAGCCACAGAGGTCCTCTGCGTTGACGGCGGTGCTTCTCTGCATACTTCACACCGCCAACTCAAGCAATGGGTGCGGGAAGTTAATGCAGCTGAACCATCCGTAGAGTCACGCAAGCCTCTGAAATGGTCCAGCACGCCTATCATCTTTGATATTGAGGACCACCCTGATCGCATAACTGCAGTCGGGTGCTTGCCGATGTTGGTCTCACCAACTATCCGCAACCTCAAGGTCACCAAGATGCTAGTTGACGGCGGGGCCGGCTTAAACCTGATCTCCTCCGCGGTGCTCCAGAAGCTTCAAATCCCTGACAGCGAGCTCGAAGAGACTGGCACATTCCAAGGAATCAATCCGGGAAGGAGCAAGCCGAAGGGGAAGATCACGTTGCCGGTAACATTTGGCAGCGAGCTAAACTTCAGGACTGAGAAGGTCACGTTCGACGTTGCTGATTTTCCATTACCTTACAATGGGATACTCGGTCGTCCAGCACTCGCCAAGTTCATGGCGGCCTCTCATTATGCATACAACTTGCTCAAGATGCCAGGCCCGATAAGTGTCATTTTTGTCCATGGCGACAAGAAGGATGCTCTTATCTGCGCCGACAAGATTTACCGGGAGGCAGCAGCTGCAACAGATAGCAAGTCACTTGCCGCTGAAGCTCCCGGGGGGAAGAAGAAGACCAAGTCCGGCAAGAGCTCTGATGCCCACTCCGGCAAGCGCACCTCTTCGGAGTGCTGCGCTACCGTCGAGGACGCACCATCGAGCTCCACCGGCAAGTGCAAGAAGACGATGGCAGCTCCCCCGAAGACCAAGAAGGTGCCCGCCAAGGAGGAAGGCACTGGTGGTACCTTCACCATCAGTGCCACTCTCGACCCTAAATAGGAAGGCGCGCTCATTGCATTCCTGCGGGCGAACATCGACGTGTTTGCATGGCAACCGTCTGACATCCCCGGTGTTCCCAGGAAAGTAATTGAGCATCACCTAACTGTCTGTCCTCATGCGCGGCCCATCAAGCAGAAAGTCAGGAAGCAGGCAGTGGAGCGCCAAGAGTTCGTTGCAGAAGAGATCAAGAAACTGGAAGCAGCAGGCCTTGTCAGAGGAGTGCTCCATCCTACGTGGTTGGCCAATCCTGTAGTTGTACGCAAGGCAAATGGGAAATGGAGACTTTGTATCGACTTCACTGATGTTAATAAAGCTTGTCCCAAAGACCCATTTCCCTTGCCGCGCATCGACCAGATTGTTGACTCCACGGCTGGATGTGATTTGCTTTCATTTCTCGATGCATACTCAGGATATCATCAGATCTTCATGGCAGAAGAGGATGAGGAGAAACCCGCATTCATCACCCCATGTGGCACATACTGCTTTGTACGGATGCCTTTTGGGCTAAAGAATGCTGGTTCAACATTTGCAAGAGTAGTCCATGACGCTTTTGAGCCGCAAATGCACAGAAATGTAGAAGCCTACATGGAAGACATAGTGGTCAAGAGCAAGGACAAAGCAACTCTGGTTCAAGATTTAGATGAGACCTTTGCAAATCTGCACAAGATCAACCTCA
>CAJFDF010000152.1:112033-123106 GCA_904067115.1 Aegilops sharonensis
GCCTCGGCCGACTTCACGCCCTTCCCCTTGTCGGCTTTTGGAGCCATGGCGGAGGTGGTGGAGGAGACCGACGGCGTTGATGGCGCTGGTGGCGATGGGGGGCGGAGCGCTGCTCTCTTCAGACTAGAGAAGAAGGGGGTTGCGGCGATGGTTTTCGAGATGGGACAGCAAATGGCGAGGTGGGCGACCTGCCCCTATTTCCCCTGTTTATAAGGAGGGAGAGGGGGCGGACGTTACGCTTTTCTAATTAAATAAAGCCCCCCATGATCTCTCCCACGACGCCACGTTCGACGCGTGTTGTTAGTGGGGGACGTGGTGGGTCCGGAGCAGGTTACGGCGTGATCTAGGCCGCGCGTGCCCATGCACTGTTTTGGGCCTGGCCCAACAGCGCTCGGCACCGTGTGTGGCCCAGGCCCGGGGGCTCCTGTCGGTGTACTAGAGTAGGGGTACCCTAGTATCCCGAACTCGTGCACGGGCAGTTGCAGCACCCCGCGGCAAGGCTTGCCTAGTGACCGCCAAGGTCCTCCATGGTTCCTTTGGAGCCATTCAAGAACAAAGTATTTAAGCCAAGAAGACAAGGCCCCGGCAAGAGGAGCTTGCTGGGAAGGCCACTCAAGGCACAAAGAAGACAAGACCCCGGCAAGAGGAGCTTGCCGGGAAGGCTCGGTGAGCGACAAGCTTCCGGACGCGACGAGGATTCAGCCGCGGTAAGGCGCTTGCCGCGGCAGGCAACCACTCTATCTCCGCTCCAGCTCATCCACCAACGTGTCGCCATGGGACCATTCCAGGCGCGCGTGTCAAGAGGTTGTGCGGCCAGCGGAGAGCAGCGGTAAGCGGCCCTGACAAGAATGCCATCGTGGCAAGCGGTGGCGCTCCTGACGGTCCCTGTTGCACTGTTTAGGCGACATGGACGGGCATTTAATGCTTTTGTCCCTTGCCGTCAGAGTTAGGTAGAGTACACTGTACAAAGTAGCTGTACCAACCGCAACCCATTTTCCCATTTTGCCCTTGTCTACGTTGCCACCTGTTGGTGACCCCTTGAGCCTATAAAAGGAGGCCCATGCGCAATGTAGAGGGGGTTCGGTTTTGGGTTGGGTTCGACTCATTCGAAACTAGAGACACTCAAGCTAGGTCTTGTAGCTCCCATAGCTCTCTAGCAAGAACACAATACAATCAGACAAGCAGCAGTAGGAGTATTATCTCTCCGGAGAGCTCCGAAGCTGGGTAAACTTCTCGTGTGTTTCGCCTTGATCTGCTCTTCGTGCAACCTCCGCCCCCCACCGAACCGAAAGGGACTCGGTCCGCCGGTCTCATAGGTGTCCGTGGGTTACGATCAGCCTCCCCGACATTCACACTCCTCCGACCTGAGTAGTATAGTACTAGTATATACCACATCATTCTTTGCTCCTTCTTACTATTCCGACATGTGGGAGAGCCAGCATCCGGGTCGACGTGTCATGCACCAGATTAGAGCGCGGAACGGAAGGGGCCATCACCCCGGTCGGAGCGCCGGTAATTCACGACTACTAGCTCAAACTAACTCTAACCCATGGATCCAAACAGGGCCTATGGCCAGTCTCGACGCGGAGCAGTCGTGTGCACCGGGAAGCGGCGCTCTCTCGGTCGTCGCACCACTTCAAAGCCGACGCCAGTGAGAGGTCGCCTCCGCTCTGGCCAGGCATTAATGCAGCACTGACGCTCCAGGGCAACGCTGACCGTTTCACGCGAGAAGCGCGCGCTGGCAAGGGAGTATAGGTTTTGAACCGTTTCAGGTGTAGTACTAGTAGTTTGCAAAACTACTCAATTATTGCACTCAGTTTCCTAAGAAATTATGGTAAAAAACGTTACTCCACAACCCGATTCCCTTCTCCTTCCTCTTCCACCGCCCGCGCACGTCCGCGGGAAGCGACCGGTCAACCCTTATATAGGAGTGCTAGCACAAAAAGATGCATGCATGACCACTAAAATTTCCATATTAAAGCGCCGCTCCGGCGGGAGTAGTTGTTACCTTCGGCCGGCCCATGGCTACCGGGCGACGGCGACCAGAGAAGAGGCGGCGGGAGGGGAATGAATGCAGCTACTATTTGGGTTCGCGTTCCGGCTTAAATAAATGCGCAGCATCACGTGTACCCGCGGGTGCACAAACTGTAACATATGTGTCTGCTTAAGTGGGCGTCACGTAACTGGTGTGTGTGTGTGAGAGATTCTGAGAGACAGAGTGCGTGTGTGCGACTCTACCCTTCGGACATGTACTCAACCTTTTGCATCGGGATATAAATATAATGGTATTTACTTTAGCTAGTGATTTACGTGGCCATGTTAACGTGGTTGTGTCAAAAAAATGTCACTTCCTTCTCGTGATTTGCATTATATAATTACGAGCAAGATTCTCTTGCATTGCACGGAACATCAATATGCATTTTTTTACAGAACACTTGTTATGATTGACCCATGCAGGAGCAATCCCATGTGTAAAAACTAATGATATCTCGAGAATTTTATCGGAAAACTGGTATCTCGAGAATGTCATCGAAAAAATGAAAGATGAGAGATAAGGCGAGGAGGAGTGGAGCGTGGTGGTGACTGGTGGTTGGAATGGGCGGAGGCATGGGGATGGACGGTGCCGGCAGGCGGCAGCGGCCACCATGCATGCTAGATTGTTCCAGAGACTTATTCCTTTTTTAATTGCTGAGCAATGAGGTTGCGGGAGATAATGATGTGGAGAGAGGTGCGGGTATCTTTTGTAAAATTGTCATAGTTTGCTTTCTATCCGTTAGATATAGATCATACGGTCTGTATTACAAGATGGCAGGCACACCATCATCGCCAACTCGTTTTTTTATAAGGGTATAGATATAGATATAGATAGTGAGTGGTCATATCACAAGTCTTTCCAGCAGTAACGCGCCATCAAATCGCACAGCCCCACTCGCTCACCCTCCTTGCCTCTCTGTCAAACCGCCTACCCGAAAACTGCCACGCGTACTGCCCATGAAAAGACCCGCCCTCAACTTTTAACTATGCGAAAATAGTTCGAGCTTGTTCGTTCTATATAAATACAGTACTTACCGTATGTTTTTTCACCCGTGGGGTTGTTCAATGAATGGATGGGTGGGGAGCACAAGTGAACAATACTGTAGTACTACTAGTAGTAAGTAGGAGTCGTACAGTAGTCACCTTAAATAGAGAGTTTCTTTTCTTTAATGCCACGTACACAAATTGAAACGCTTGCTGTGGAGAGAAAAAAGATAATCACTCCACTATATATGGATGCAGGGGCCTAAGCGCATGCTTTACTAGGGTTGCTCTCTTCATTCTCTCATCCTCTCCAGATATAAACAAGACAGCGGTAGCGTAATTTTCTCTCTGCTCACCACTGGTCACAGATCCGGCCGGATCCCTTCGGCCGGTGTGTGTAGAGAACTAAAAGGTGCATCGTTCACGCGGTCATCGCCGCCGAGGGAGGAAACACACAGCTGCCGGAGGGTCCCGATCCTCTGCCCGTGCCGTTCTCTCCGACACAGCGCCGGCTCGGGAGGTCCTCCGACCCTTCTTCCTCCCTGCCGTATTGTTCGCAGATCCGACCTGCCGCCGCTGACATCCCGGCGACCCTCAGGTATAAGTTCTTCGAAAGCGGCCTTGCTCTACTGCCCCAGCTCCCCACGTGTCTGCATGTGCATCTTTTTCTACTCCCATCAGCTCTTCCAAAGCCACCTAAATTTTTAGTATTATTAGAGGTAAAGCTACTTCATGCATTCGAATCTAGGGCTTTGTTCAAACAACGAATAAAGGGGGGAAAGTTGTAGCATGAATCTAGGACTTGATTCAAAGAGGAAATAATATGGTGAAAGTAGTAGAGACCGGATACCCAACCGGTCTCTTGGTTGAAAAGGGAAATACTGGGAAAACGCAGTACAAACTGGATAAGGAACAGATCTATTATTGGTTGAAAAAAGGATAGAAGGTGGCGGCTGGTGGACAAGTCAACAGAGTATGTCCAGGATTAGATTTGCTGCCATCACATAGTAAAAGGTCTCCAGGATTAGATTTGCTGCCCTCACATAGTAAAAGGTCTCGGGATTAGATTTCCTGCCCTCACATAGTAAAAGGTCTCAGGATTAGATTTGCTGCCCTCACATAGTAAAAGGTCTCCAGGATTAGATTTGCTGCCCTCACATAGTAAAAGGTCTCCAAGATTAGATTTGCTGTCCTCACATAGTAAAAGGTCTCCAGGATTAGATTTGCTGCCCTCGCATAGTACAAGGTCTCCAGGATTAGGTTTGCTGCCCTCACATAGCATGAACAAACTCGGCATCACCACTTTATGCCTCCTTGTAGGTAAATTGTGCTGATGTGTCCACCGTCGCATGTCCTTATACCAACCTTTTGCTGTTGTTAATGTAAGGGCGCATGTAAAATGAAGCGATCACATTGTTACCTTAGGGACATGTCTAACCAGTGTTATTGTTAATCTAATGCCTCCAGTGATAAGATGCAATTAAATTGTGTTACAAATGGCACTCCTATTGTTTTCCCCAGTATGATAAGTAAGTTGCTCCTTTACGCTGCTGAGTGTCCTGGTGTCCCCACGGTCCCATGCCCTTAAACCAACTCTTTAGCTGCTATTGATTTATTGTGTCTGGTAAACAAGCAATGCCACCATTAAAGTAATCCCATATCTGAGGAATCTCATTGTTGATCGTAATGCTTCTGGTAACATGAAGCATTACTGACGTTTTAAAATTTCTACTATCCTTGCGTGATTGCCATGAACATAATTAAGATGCTTCTTTTCATTTTGTATATGTTTCGTATATTCTTATTGACCAGCAACTGTTTACTTTCTATCTTTTTGTGCAGATAGGGATATCCATTTCACCTTGTTGCTATTGTGACCTTTTGGTGAACTACACAAAACACTTTTTTTGGAATGAGTGTCTTTTGCAGTTCAACTAAAATGTCACATGGGCAACATTTATCAATTTTGGTGGAACTGCACAAAATGGTGATTGGAGTTTCCAAAATCTCCGTCAAGTTCTGCTGGTAATTTCGTGCAACATTTTATTAGCCTTTGCAAGATGGAGCCGTCACTGTCACCATAATGGCACTTTATTTTAGTGGAACTGCACAAAAGGATAAGAAAATTATAGTTGCACCTTACATGAGCCGGACAGCCAACCTTAATGTTCCTCAATTTTAGTGCAACTACTAAAGAAGAACCTACCAGCTCACAAGAGCAAGTACTTCTTGCTAGCTGAATGATGCAATCTTTGCTTCATTTCAGGTGAACTACAGAAAAAGGCGCATGAATTGAATCATGGAACTCCAGGCAGACCTCATCCAAGTAGAGCTAGAGGTTGAGTTCAAGGAGGCCGCTATTAAAGCGTAATCATGCTCTCATGTCTCCTTGTTTGTGTTGTGCAAACAGGAATACTCTACTACAAATGTTGTGACGGTCAAGAGCATTCGCCAAGTTCTTCGATTGTATGACATGGCTAGCCAAGATGGATTTAATCCCGATATTCACTTTATCAAAAGGCTCTAATGGGTTAGTTCTGAATCTTGCAAGCTGGGAATCAGTGAGATGTGTAGGCATCTTTGTTGTACTTATTATTTGAATCTTATTTGTTGGTTCTGAATCTTGGAAGCTGGGAATCAATAAGATGTGTAGGCATCTTTGTTGTACTTATTATTCGGATCTTATTTGTTGGTTCTGAATCTTGCGAGCTGGGAATCAATGAGATGTGTAGGCATCTTTGTTTTACTTATTATTTGGATCTTATTTGTTGGTTCTGAATCTTGCAAGCTGGGAAACACGACATGATGATGCAGAGGACAACAACCATAACAAACAGTTCAAACTTGGTAGTATTATCTTTGTGAAAGTGCGACAAATGTGATGATCGTGTGCGTCCTGAGAATAATAATTCTAATTGTTGTGCATGTTGATCCTGTGGCACTGATAGAACGAGCGAATGCATTGCTTGTTTTAAGTATAAATTTTTATTGAAGCTAATTAAATTTAAGTAAAGTGACCACTAACTCCTGTTATTACAGTACCAATACAGACCCACTCGTGAACCGACGTGTGGCCGGAGTAGGTTACTTAATGGAGGCGTTTGAATGCGTCGAGGGTGCATCTTCTGCCGGGCGTGCAGCGGACGAGGGAGGGGTAGTAACTGTTGTCGCCTCTACACACTCAGTACTATTGAATCCAGTTCCCCAAGAGCTGAAAAACGAACTGTTGCCGCCGCCTACACACTCGTTCACTTGAAGAGACTCCAATGGCGATTCGAGGGGTGAGCTTGCTGGATATGGACTTCAGCAAGGAGTTCCCCTTTGAGTTCTCCGTTCAGTCCTATGGCTGCACCAAGTTGAATGTGATGTACACAAACGATACGGACTCGGTGAAGCTCTACCTCGCCTCAGTCCTATGGCTGCACCAGGTTCTGGAGCATTCGCCCGTTTCATCGGCAGCGCCGACTGCACCTTTGCTACGGTGGAGAGAAGGAAGAACGCGACGATTCGGCCATCTGGTGCAACAAGCTTGTCGACATCCAGAAGCAATACAAGATCATCAGCAACGGGCAGGAGAAGGACTCCGTGGTTGACCTCGCTGAGACCATCATCGACCCATGATACGCCAACATGAAAGAAGACAACCTGAACACGTGGGAGGTACCTCTGAATCAAGCCTACATAACCTACGCAGCCAAGGACGCATACGCATGCTACGACATGTACAGGCAGATCTTGGACATGAGGGTGTGTCTGCTTCCCGTAACCGACGAGTACACGGACAGCCGCAGCGTCATGATCAAGCGTGCCAGGAAGGTCTAGATGTTGTACTTTATCTGTTTATAAGCACCTTTATCATCTGTGTGTTTCATGCATTAGCCTATGTGTCGTAATTATCTGTTTTGTCCGAAATATTTCTTATAAGAACCCATTAACCTGATTGCTTTTTTAGTGGCTATTTCACTTGTCCGTAAAGAAAACTAGTTCACTCGGCTGCCGTGCTTTGAATCTCCTTCCTCCCAACATATTCCCCTCCTCAGGTGGACCCAGCAGGTCTCTGAATTTTCTCCCACTTTCTTTTTTGATGTAAACTAAGTTTTCTCCCAGTACTTTCCCCTAGGACCAACTCAACTATCCCACGTCTAGCCTAAAAATAATAATACCCCACGTACTATTAACTCATCAAATTAAAATGATATTTTATTTCGTAAGTTGAAAGTTCTTAGAAAATAATAATAATAATTGTTTATATATAACTTGGCAAGTTAACTCCTAGTGATTGCGTACATAAGCTTGCAAAGATTTTACTGATGTGCAATCATGTGTTTATGTTTTTATAACATTTCTCCGTCTAGCCCAACATGATATTTTTCACCCAGCCCAGCAAGTCCGCGGATTTCGAGAAAAATGCAAATGGGATTTAAACGGGCTGCATAGATGCTACATCATTGTTTCACCCAGCCCACCAAATGGACTAAAAAACAAATGGACTGGCTGACATGTGTGTCACGCCCAAGATGTGACCCTATCCTAAAGGAACTCGATGGTCCCAACAAGGATAGAAGCGCATCTTGAAGACGCTTTTGCAAGGTGGATATCATTACATCAACATTACATAATGCATAGGGATACAACCGAGACATACAATGTCACATGAATACAACAATACAACATACAAGATCAACATCCGACTATGGATGAATCATAAACAGAAACTCAAACAATATCCACCCTGCTAGCCCAGGCTGCCGACCTAGAACCTATCCCCTGATCGAAGAAGAAGCAGAAGAAGAACTCCAAAACAAGCAAACATCGCTCTCGCGTCAAGATCATCGCACAACCTGTACCTGCAACTGGTGGTGTAGTAATCTGTGAGCCACGAGGACTCAGCAATCCCATTACCATGGGTATCAAGACTAGCAAAGCTTAAAAGGGTAAGGAAGGGGTAAAGTGGTGAAGTTGCAGCAGCGGCTAAGCATATATGGTGGCTAACATACGCAAATGAGAGCGAGAAGAGAAACAAAGGAACGGTAGCCAACTAGTAATGATCAAGAAGTGATCCTGAACTCCTACTTACGTCAGACATAACCCAGAAACCGTGTTCTCCTCTCGATCAACCCTGAAAAGAGACACTCACGGTTACGCACACGGTTGGTGTATTTTAGAAGAGTTTGCTTAAAGTTTACTACAACCGGATATTAACAAATTCCCATCTGCCACATAACCGCGGGCACGGCTCTCGAAAGTTTATACCCTGCAGGGGTGTCCCAACTTAGCCCATGATAAGCTCTCGCGATCAAGGAAGGATATTCCTTCTCCCCGGGAAGACCCGATCAATCTCGGAATCCCGGCTACAAGACATTTCGACAGTAATAAAACAAGACCAGCAAAGCCGCCCGACGCGCCGACAATCCCGATAGGAGCTGCACATATCTCGTTCTCAGGGCAACACCGGATGAGACATCCTACGAGTAAAACCAAACCCCGAGTTTCCACGAGGGGGCCCCGCAGTCTACTCGGTTCGGGCCAACACTTACACAAGCATTGGCCCGGGGGGGCTAAATAAAGATGACCCTTGGGTTAATTACTCCCAAGGGAAATGTAGGTGGTGGTGAGGCAAATGGTAAAACCAATGTTGGGCCTTGCTGGAGGAGTCTTATTCAAAGCGAACTGTCAAGGGGGTCCCATAAATCACCCGACCGCGTTAGGGACGCAAAATCCGGGAACATAATACCAATATGACGGAAACTAGGGCGGCAAGAGTGGAACAAAACACCAGGCATAAGGCCGAGCCTTCCACCCTTTACCAAGTATATAGATGCATTAATTAAACAATAGATATATTGTGATATCCCAACAAGTAAACATGTTCCAACAAGGAACAACATCTCCATATTCCAACAAGGAACAAACTTCATCTTCACCTACAACTAACAACGCTATAAGAGGGGCTGAGCAAAGCGGTAACATAGCCAAACAACGGTTTGCTAGGAAGGGTGCAAAAGGTTAGAGGCTGACATGGCAATTGGGATGGCTTGAGGAACAGGTAATAGGTAGCGCAGCATAGCGATAGAACGAAGCAACTAGCATAGCAATGATAGTAGTGAGATCCAAGGTAGCGGTCATCTTGCCTGAAATCCCGCAAGGAAGAAGACGAACGGATGAAGCCGAACCAAGCGTAGACGAACGAATCCTCACGATCGCAACGAAACAGGAACTAACAAGAAGAAGCACACAACATAGGTAAACACACCACACATGAACAAGGCATGATGCACAAACAAGCATGATGCATGACAAGGCTACATGAATCTACTCATGGCAAGAGATGATGCAAACAAGAGCAACACATCAAGGCAAGGTTAAATGAGGCCGGAAACAACATAGAACAATTCCGGTAAGTCCTCATATGCAAATTTCGAAATTGGTCCAGATCTGAATAAACCTTATGTTCAAGTTGTTAAGCAGCAAGTTAAGATGCACCACGATGATCTACACGAAATTCTAGTCAAGTTACATATAAAGTTCATTAGATTCGGAGCTACGGCCTAGAAGATATGAGCAAAACAAGATAAACATGGCATTGACGCAAAATGCATGCAAACATCAAGCAAACACCTCAAAACATGGATGCAACATGATAATATGAAGCTACATGCAAAATCAAGCAAGTTTCATATAGAGCACACTCAAAACGGAGCAACGGTTCAACACATACACTCTATACAAGTCATGACAACAATCTGTCCAAAACAGCAACTAGGCATATTGCAAGCATCAAAACAACAAGCTACAGCATCTTAACGTAAAAACAAAAGGCATGGGCATGATGTACAGGTAAAGCATGACAAAACATGAACACTGAGCTATCTCCAGAAATCACTAGAACATTCTCAAAATGACATGGCAAGATTGCAAATAATAACAGTTCCAGACTTAGCAGAAAACAATATCAGGTTGCAATGTTTAGAGCTCACAAACAACATGCTACAGGAGCTTAATATGGCAAACAAAGGCATGGCATGAATCTACTAAATGCATAGAACAAAAGTCCTTTTGTGACCATGAGCCAAAAAGGATCAGAAAATATGATGGCACCCATGTAAACATAGCAAGTTATACTACAGATTCATACATGGCAGGAACAACAATAAGTAGGCATGTTGGTTAGCTTGAACCACTCACCACAGAGCAATACATGTCATGGAAAGGCAACCAACAGTAAGAAGACATGGCATAGAAGCTATACATGGCAAGAACAACATCATAGCATGCACGGATCAACTACAACAATCTTGGCAAAATTGAATAACATGTAAACAACCTGCCAGGAAACATTTTATAGCAAAAGTAGAGCTCGATTGACTCAAGCTATGGCACTCCATAATTGCAAACAAAGGCGTGGATGGATAGAGAATGACATGTAGAACAAAACACCCTTACTGAAGTATCTCAAAATAAGCATGGATCTCTCGGTAGCATCAAGTGAACATGGCATAAAAATATCAGCAGAACAGGGGCTGAAATCAGCAACATCACGAAGCCTAGTTTGCATGCTTGTGCTAGTAACCACATAGATCACAAAAATACATGGCATACACCCTTGTAAAGATGGCATGGCATATTACAAAACACATGTAGGCATCAACCTCATAGGATGCACACACCAATCATGGCAAAAATGACAAAAGTGCATGTTCTGATAAGAATCTGAAACTAACATCACATAGCCCTCTTATAACAGCATTTCGGGCTTCAAGAGGAGCTCAAATGAAAATGATGCAATGAGATGAAACGGTGTACTCGTCGAGACGAACAATTTGACATATTACACGCACAAAACGGAGCAATATGAAGAGAGTTATGGCATGATGAATGTGGCATGATAATTACACAGCTTCGGGACTTAGTGGATTTTTTTACCCCGCGAAAACTGGACGAGGAGGTACGGGATGGAGTGGATCGGGACGGATCCGGAGCGTTTGGTTCCCGGGACCGGTGGATCTCGTCCACCTCTCCCGGATCCGGCGGAGGCGGAGCTCCGGCGACGGGTGC
>CAJFDF010000152.1:184942-196296 GCA_904067115.1 Aegilops sharonensis
TCTCTCTTTTCTGTTTATTAAAGATAAATAGAGATAGAGTAAAAATGATAGATGTATATGAATGGTATTATGGAAAGGTGTTATTTTTCCTGGGCCGCAAAAATGTGTTTGTTCCAAAAAAAATAGAAGTGGGCAATGCAAGGCCTAAATTCAAACTCATTTGAATTTAATTCAAATGGATTTGAACTAGGACTAGATTTTAGAAGTGTCAAAAGATTATGATAATCTGGGGGAGCTTGGTAAAGTGATGAAAGAATTATTGGCAAAGTTTGGGGACTAACCTTGAAGTGGAAAAAAGCATGGGATTTTTGGAATGGCTCAAAAGGAATTTGGAAGAGCAATTGTATAAAATAGAAAGAAGGCTCAAATGATTTTTCTAGAAATGTTAATAGTTTTAAATTTTGTGTGAATTATTTAATGGTATGATGTAATGCAAATGCAAAAAAATAAGATAAACATCATAAAATATGCAAGTTAGTGTCAAAAGATCAAAACTAAAACAAGGATGGAATCATAGGCAGGTGAGGTGTCGTGCTGACATGGAGAAGCCCGTCTTTAGCACCCGTCACCGATCCATGAGGAGGACACGAAGTCTGGTGTAAAGCAGGGCATTGTCCTCGACGCTCCTCAATATTGGATCCCTGTCAAGACCGAGTTCATGTTGCTTGAGTGAAGTATGATTTAGAGCAACTCCAACGGGGCGACCCAAACAAATGTGTGCTTTGTCCGTCTTTTGTCCGTTTGGGTCGGCCAGAAGGACGTGCGCGTCCGTATTTTAAAATGGATCGGCTTGACCGCCCAACGGGGAGGCCAAACTAAATGTGCCGGCATGGAAAAAACAAGTTTCACGAAATAAACATAATTAACATAATTAAACATAAAGTGGCCGGTCAAACCCCGGCCAAAGTCCACTTAAATCTAATAAACATTAAATAAAATATTAAAAAAGTCTGCGACCGCCTGCGGCATCTGCCGCCCTGCACGCTACCCTAGACGTCGTCGGCCTTGCCCTTGCCCTTGCCGTCGACGCCGCCGTCGGTGAGGTCGATGAAGACCGGAGCAGGGCCAGCCCACCCGAACGCCGCCTGCTACGCTGCCAGGGCAGCCTCCTCCGGCGTCTACTGGGGCGGCGGCATTGCGGCCAGCCGCGCGCGCTCCTCCTCCTCCTCCTCGAGCCGGAGCGCCTCCGCGTCACGTTGGAGCATGGCCTCGTAGTGCATCTGCTCCTTGCCGTCGGCCTGCTCCTGGCGGAGCCAATGCTCCTTCCAGCGCTCGAGGTGGGCCGCCTCCTGCTCCGGCGTCGCGGCGAAGTGGACGGGAGGCGCCCTCACCCACTCGCGGTACTGGCCCATCCACGAGTAGGCCTCCTCCGGCCAAGTGGGTGGAGGCGGGGAGCGCTTATGCGTCGGCTCCGGCTTGGGCTGGACGGGCGGCGACGGTGGCGGTGGGGACACAAAGAGCAGGGTGTGGACGGAGTCCCCCGCCGCCAACAGGGCAAGGGCTTGCTCCATCCCATCCCAGTGTGCGTCCTCCTCGAGGCAGCTAGCCTCCAGCGCGTGCTGCAGGGCCTCCTCAAGGGCGGCTTGGTACTCCGCCTCCGCCTCCATGTCCTCCGGCTCTATCTGCGGGGGCGGCGGCGGGAACGGCGATGGGACGGCGTCGACACCCGAGCGCCTTTGCTCCTCGTGTTCGAGGGCGAACCACGCCTCCCAGTTGGGGCCCAAATGCCAATGGTGGGCAGCATGACATCGGGGTACGAGCAGCGGCTGCGTACTCCCAGTGCCACCACGCTTGGTGCACCGGGATGTGCATGCGCCGGCGACGAGGGCGGAAACATAGCGCCGGCGGAGGAGGAGGGGGAAGGGGAGCACGGGAGGACGAGGCGCCGGGGGTGCCCTTGCCATTGCTGCTGCCGAAGAGGCCCATGGGCGCGCTAGAGTTTGCGGTCGCCGACGAGGAAGCAAAGGAAGTGGTGGGGGGCTAGATGTGGACGGGAGAAGTGGATGAGGCCGACCCCGCCGCAAGCGTGGTTAAAAAAAAGACGCTTTCACTGGCTGACGCATGGGCCCGCTGTCGATGATCGTCATAAATAAAACGACCGGTGATGGTTGGGTGGCCTACAGGTGGGGACGTGGCGGACGGCGAGGAGACGCGCGGCGCGTCCGATTCGCGTCCGCACCGACGCATTCCAGGCGCAATTTTAGGCTGGAAATGGGTCGGCGTGGATGCTAGGCGGACACGATTTGAGTTTGGGTCGGCGCGTTGGGCCTTCACTTTTGTCCGCGCCGACTCAAACGGATACAGGTGGACGAAATGGTTTGTCCGCGCCGACTCAAACGGATACAGGTGGACACGGATACAGGTGGACGAAATGGGACACCCCATTAGAGTTGCTCTTAATTCATAACCATGCACAATTCTGTCTGGTCTGGTTTCACCATTTAAGATCATGGAACAAACCATGTATTGGGATGGATAAAGACGAGGTGTATGATTCATCAATATAGGTAAAGCAGGGTCTATGATTCCTTGAGATCTCTACCATGTCCACACAAGCTTTACGTGGTTTGTTCTCCAGTTGCGACACACGGTGGTTTGTTCTCCAGTTGCGACACACGGGCATATTTCCTAGTGTGGAGTAAAAGGAAACACAGGTAGTATTATCTAAATTATCCGAAACTGGAAAAACTGAATCACCCAGTAATGGTCGAGCGCTGAAGTGTAAATATCCATACAACGGTATCCAGGACTAGACTCCGGTAGGTAAAAATACCTAGTGCAACAGTGTCTAGGTGTAGAGAACAAGTATTTACAGTTCCGCCAAAACTTGTGGTAGGGTATTATGATGGACCATCAAGCTCGGCGCTTGCTGAGACGCCATGAGTTGGGCTCGTGGTACCTGTCGTACAGAGGCTCAATCCTTTCCTGTCGCTTCCTCTTGCTCATCTTGGTTGGATCTGCGCCCTTGTAGAATCTTGGCGCTAACTCCACTAACCATTTCGGGTCAACCACGGTCACCTCCCTCATATACTCCTTGGTCGTCATTACAAGCTCGTGGTAAATGACCCAATCTGGTTGGCGCTGGAACAGCGCACTGCTTGGGTGAATGTACACTGGCTGGTTCTCCACCAAGGTTCTGTATCCTTCCTGGGGATCTTTCCTGGCAGCATGGAAAAAGAAGCCGGCAGTGATTGCTTTCCTTATTTTCGTGAAGTTCTTCCCAGCAGCAACAACATCCAACTTATATCTGCAGATACATCGGCAAATATGTTAGCACACAAACAAAATCATAACAAGCTCTAGGACAATAGATCCAACGACACACCTCCAGCATTGGATATGAAGTGAAAGCAGGTTGTCTGAACATTTGATAACAAAAACACAATGAAACAAGCCATGGATAGGTCTCCGAAAAAGCACAACCATCTTCACTAATTCCCATTGTGAAATGTTTTTGTATACAACACTACAGTGTTTTTTAGCGAACCTGAGGGAGTAATATAGGATCCAAATTAGCAGACCACACAAATATTGGTATCCCTGACTGTCTACAGTATCCACCCGCAGAAACCAGGTATTAATTCCAATTCAATATCCACATGCAACAGAATTTATGCAACTTATAGTGGACCTAATACACTGCATGGTTCGTTTTTTACCCTCTTATACGTAATCTTTTCATTATCTTTTGCATCAGCATTATGAGCATAGGTTTTTATCCCTGTCTTCAGAATATTCTCGTCATAATTATTGCATATAAATTAGGCATACTGAATGTATTTGATGTGATGAGTACTGCTAATCTGCTATGTAGTCTACAGTACAAACACCGGATTAAAGCGACTGCAATATTTGATCATACCGAATGCTTTGAATTTGATTAATAGAAGTCTACTAAGGAAAAGCTCCATTGAATCAAGACAGAAAGAAAATGCTGCTGCATTACATTAAACAAAAAATACACATCTAATGCAGAGGCTCTTCATTCAATTTATTCTAATTCGACTAGTTACCTGTCCATGATAGTTAGAAGCTGCTTTCTGACATCTTGTGCCCTCCTTAGCGATCTTGACTGAACAAAGTTCTCAAAGCACCAGGGCCCTGAAAAGTTCTTTGCTTTCCAAGCCTCATATACAGCAAGTAGAGTAAGATGATCTCCCTCTGGCTGGAAAAATTTGGCCCTTTTCTGATCAGCTTGAGCCTGTTTTTCTCTAGGCCTATAGAAAATATTCCCCGTTTGAATCATCGCTATAATAGTCAGTATCTCATCACTGCATCCAAGGTCGACGCTAGCTAGTAGCATCTTTGAAAGTGGTGGATCCAGTGGAAATTCAGCCATTTTTCTGCCCAGTTTGGTAAGAAGGCCCTCCTCATCAAGAGCGCCAAGGCTGTAAAGCTGTTCCATAGCAGAGATAAGTGCTTGGGGTGCTGGGGGGTCCATAAAATCAAAGGATAGTAGGTCATTTATCCCCATTGCCTTCATATTAAGAACTGTAGAACCCAAATTGATCCTTTGAATTTCTGGAATCGTCGTTGGTGACATTTCATTGCGGTAAGCACTTTCAGTGTATAGACGATAACATTTGCCTGGTCCAGTACGGCCAGCACGCCCTGCTCTTTGTTTTGCCGATGCTTGTGAGATTGGAGTGATGACCAATGAATCAAGCCCTTGTTTTGAATTATAAACATTGATTTTGGCGAAGCCAGGGTCAATGACATAATATATGCCATCAATGGTTAAAGAAGCTTCAGCAATATTGGTGGCTACGACCACCTTCCTCTTCCCAGGTGGAGCTGGCTCAAAGATCTTTGACTGCATTTCACTAGGCAGAGCGCTATACACAGGCAAAATTATGAGCTCAGGAACATCCTTTCCCAGCCCTTTCATCCTCTCATATAAACATTGACAGGCATGATCAATCTCCTCTTGACCAGTCAAGAAAACGAGGATATCACCCTCTGGCTCTGTCAAGTGGATCTGCAGCACGGTAATCAATGCAGCATCCAAGTAGTCACTTTCTGGTTGTTTGGTGTAGAGTATCTCCACTGGGAATGTTCTTCCCGGAATTGTGAAGATGTTGCAGTTGAAGAAATACCCAGAGAACTTTTCAGCATCAAGGGTAGCAGAAGTAACAATAAGCCTCATGTCAGGTCTACGCTTAACAAGCTGCTTCAGCAAACCGAAGAGAACATCTGTGTGGATGGTCCTTTCATGCGCTTCATCAAGCATGACTACTGAATACTGGGAAAGGTTCTCATCAACTAAAATTTCACGCAGAAGCATTCCATCGGTCATGTATTTTATCACAGTTTCTGGGCCAGTGCAATCCTCAAAGCGAATGGCATAACCAACTTCTTCTCCCAGTCGACAGCCAAATTCTTCTGCCACTCTCTTTGCAACAGACATTGCAGCCACCCTACGAGGTTGAGTACAACCAATTTTACCCCTTGTGGTATAACCGGCTTCAGCCAAATATTGTGTCACCTGCGTTGTCTTTCCAGAGCCAGTTTCTCCGATAACAACTAAAACTTGATTATCATGCACAGCTTGAATCAACTCTTTCTTCAACTTGTATATTGGAAGAGTTTGCCTCTGATCTTGTATTGAAAGCTTTGACCTTTGCCCAAACGTTAAAGCTTTTCCATATGCTTCCTTCTTCCATTCTGGCATGTCATAAGCTGATAGACCAACACCTCTAAGCTCCTGTGCAAGGTGTCGCTCGCCTGTGTCGGGCATTGGGTCCTCCCATGGCCTATTCAGATCCTTGGGTATCGAATCCAGCATTGCTCTCTGCTCTTGTTCTCTAACCTCACGGCGCTCCTTGATGAGAGCAGTCTGGAGAGCTGCTGCTCGACTTAATGAACCCTCTGGATTCTTGAAAATCTTAACAGGTGACATGTCAATTGAGAATCTGCTCTGTCCCTGCAAGAACTCTGGTTCATCCTCATTAAGCTCAATCTCCAACTCCTCCTCTGCGCCTTCCTCCTGATACAACATTCCATCGCCATCCTCATCAAACTGTGGGTAATCCCTCACATCAAGAACACCCGAAGCAATTAGCTGCTTCGCCTCCCACCTCTCTGGTGAGCTCATCCGCTTGAGGGGACGCCGCGAGATGGGTGCAACCTCATCCTCCTCTGTAATCACAATCCCCGATAGACCCAACCTCCTTCCAGGCCCAGCAGCAGCAGCACTACCAACAGATGGGTTGGTCCTTGGTGCATCCTCCACACCACGCTGCATTGGCAGAAGGTCCTTTCCTGTATCCTGATCCACATCCCTCAGTGAGAGACTCAACTTATCTCCCTTTACCGAAACTACCTTCACGAACACCTCCTGATCGCGCTTCACCACCTCCTTTGCATTGGCTACCCGTCTGCTTGCCATCTGCGATACATGAACAAGCCCCTCACGGCCACCACGAACATCCTCAAGCTTGACAAAGCAACCGGTGTCCATTACACGGGTCACCCTCCCCCGGTACACCTGGTAAAGCTCAGGCTCGCCACTTGGATTTGTCATGGTATTCTCCATCTTCCTTCCTCCAGCCCTTTCCTGCTGTCCCTCCTCCTCATCCACATACCTCCTGCTCCTTCCATGGGCCTTGCCTGTATCCCTGTCCCTTTGCTGGAGGCGGTCCTGGTCCCTCCGACCATTACCATCCCGATCTCCCTCCCGGTCTCTGCCGCGACCACGGTCTCGATCCCTGTCCCAGCCATTATCATGTTCACGACCTCGGTCATGGTTACGATCCTGGCCACGGTCATCATGTGCACGGTCACGGTTATGGCTGCGATCACCACGCCCGCGGTCTCTGTCACGACTGCAGTCATGGTCACGATCCCGTCCGCGTGGTTCATCACGCTTGGGGTCATGGTCACGGTCCCGAGAGCGGTCAACGCGACTGCGGTCCCTGGAAGGGGCAGGGGTGGTCGCCGCTGCGGCATTGGCATCACGCTCAAGCTCGAGGCGGAGCTCGCGGGCGCGATCTGCGTCGTCCGGGCGCGAGAGCGCGCGGTACTTGGAGTTGGACTGCGAGGCGGCGGAGCTAGGGTTATGGGAGGGCGGCGGGAGGATAGCGTGGATGATGGTGAGGAGCGTGCGGACGAAGTAGTCGGGGAGGTCGGCGCCGTTGGCCTTGAGCTTGGCGTCGAAATCGGCGACCGAGGGGGCGTCGCGGCCGAGCTCGGTAATGAACTCAGCCAGAACCTTGTCGCCTACACCGATGTGCGTCTCCAGCTCCGAGCAGACCTTGGAGACGAGCGACAGGTACTCCAACTTTCGGAGCCCGTCGTCGCCGGGACCCTCCGCCGCCGCCGGCGCCATGGCTAGCGGGTGAATGTGGAGCTAGGGTTTGCTGGTCGGTCCCGGAACTATTGGGGTTGGATTGGTGGGGTGGGGCGGCTCTTCGGGACTTCCAATCTGGGTAAACCGCCTCGCTGAACGGCTGAGACCCCCCGACGAACGAGAGGAGGCAGGTAAATTTACAGCAGATGCCACCGCATCCGCTCAGGCTGTTGGTGGACACGGGCCGCCCACGATGTCCACTTAAAAGCCCACTTAATTAGTCTAAACGGACACCCACGGACGAAACATTTAGATACATGGATTAAGTGAGCTAATCCCACGGTGCCCACATCGCCCACTTAGTTTATCGAAGAAGTAGCCACGCACGCGAGGGGATAGGGCTAGCCGCCGATATCGAAGATTCTTTTTTTTCCTTTTTACCTATCGAAGATTGTTTCTCTTCAAGTAAACTTCAGGCCCGCTTTGTTTAAATATAACGTATATTTCTAGTACAAAATTGAGTCATTTATTTTAAGGCAGATGAAGACTATATAAAAAAATAAAAGTTTGGGATCATCCAGCTATTCTAACTACATCTTTGTTTATTTTTTCAGCAACACCACCTGTGTTTCAAAAGTTCCTTCCGCAGTAACAGCTATGTTGCGAAAAAGTGGAGGCACGAAAAAATTCTACAACAAGACCTATGTTGCAAAAAAAAAATGCAGCACAACCTTTGTTGCAAATGTTTTTGCAATAAGACTTGTGTTGCAAAAAGAAACTTGCAACATGAACTCTGTTGTAAAAGTGAGGAAAACGCTCAACCACAAGGTTACGCCAATCCGAGGACTTGCAACCCGGCGGATCTTTTAAAAAGATTCACTGACCAACGCGTAACACGTCCCTATAAAACGACGACTTGCAACCTGGCTGATCTTTTAAAAAGATTCACTGACCAACGCGTAGCGCGTCCCTGTAAAACAACTCCATATCCGCTTATATTACAATATGTGGTAATTGAACTCAGTTGTAGGATTTAATTTTAAAAAAAATCGGTTCTAGGATTTCAAAAAATAACTCGGTAGTAGGATTCGTTTTGGCCAATCTAATCTTTTTTTATTTTTGGACGTCCATATTGGCCGAATGTTTGGTATGACGGCCTCCCACACCGAATCTTTCATTCAGCACGAGGAACCCTCAGTACAAACGATTTCGTTTGGTACAGAACCTCCACAACCCAAACACCCTACCCATCGCTCTACACGCTCTTTCCTTGCGAAACTGAAAACGAAAAAACAACAACAATGAAACATAATAAAAAGCCCAAAATTTTGTTTTTCTTTGCTGTGACAAATAAAGCCAAGTCTTTAAAAACCAGGAAATTTGCCATGGCTAATTAAACTAAAATTTTCCATGTGAATAAATTTTTTTTACCATGGCAAAAATGGAGTAAAGTTTAGCCTTAGAAATAAATTAAAAATGCCATGGTTACACAAGTATATTTAAGATTGTAACGCCCCGGATCCGATGCGCCAGGTGTCCGCCAGTTATTCGTCGTCGTTGCCATGTCATGTGCTTGCGTGTTGCTCTTTGCCATGTCATCATATGCATTTCATATCATGCCATCATGTGCATTTCATTTTGCATACGTGTTCGTCTCATGCATCCGGGCATTTTCCCCGTTGTCCGTTTTGCAATCTGGCACTCCTATGTCTCCCGGCGCCCCCTTTTACCTCTTTTCGTGTGTGGGTATTAAAACGGTCTCGGAATGGACCAAGATTTGTCAAGCGGCCTTGGTATAGCACCGGTAGACCGCCTGTCAAGTTTCGTGCCATTTGGAGGTCGTTTGGTACTCCAACGGTTAACCGAGTAACCGTGAAAGCCTCTTTTGTGTGCAGCCCAACACCCCTTTCAAAGTGGCCCAAAACCCAGCAAACTCCCCTCCATGCTCTCGGTCGTTCGATCACGATCGCGTGGCCGAAAACCGCACCTCATTTGGACTCTCCTAGCTCCCTCTACCTATATATATGTGTGCCTCTCCCCGAAATTCGCGGTTGAAATCCACCCTAAACCCCCTTCCTTTCCGGACCGTCAAATCGCGATCGGAGGCTCCGAATCGCTCCTAAAACCCCCTAAACCCAAACCCTAGCCATCCCTGCCTATAAATGAACACCCCTAGTCCATTTTGGGTATCCCTAGCCTTCCCCTACCTCCCAGCCGCCTCCCTCCTCGAAATCAGCGCTTCCCCCCCTCGAAATCCGCCGCCGGCCAACCTCTCCCCGCCACTTGGCGCCGTCCCAGTGGCCGCGCCGCCACCTGCGCCGCCGCAACCGCCAGCCTCCTCCACTCCCCGCATGCCACGTCGCCCCTCAGCCTCCTCCCCGCCGCCGTGGCCCTGCGGGCCCAGTTCCGGCCCGCCCGGGCTCGAACCGGGGCGCGCCCCGCGCCCGCTCGTCCCGCTCGCCCCGATCGGGAGAGGAGCTCCCGATCTGGGCCGCGCCCTCCTCCGTGACCCCGCCGTCGGAGCATCGCCGCCGCCCCGCCTCGTCTTCCGACCCCGTCGCCGTCGGACTTCGCCGTCCCGCACCCGCAGCTCTCCCGCCGCGCCTCGGTCGCCGGCCGCCGCCTCCTCGACTCCCGCGCCCGGCCGCTGTCGCCGCGCCGCCCCGCGCCGGCGCCCCTCCGCCGCCTGGCCGGGACCCTCCTCCGGCGACCTTCCCCTGCCCCGGCCACCACATCCTCTCCGGCGAACCTCGTCAACCGCGCCCGGATCCAAATATGAGAGACCCTAAGGTTGACCTCAAAAATCTGCCAAGTCCCCGATCTGCTAATATGTTCATGCATTTTCATCGCATCATAACTCTGCATCCGTAGCTCCGTTTTGCGCGTGTAATATATCAAACTGTTCGTCTCGACGAGTACATCATTTCATCTCATTGCATCATTTTCATTTGAGCTCATCTTGATGCCCGAAATGCTGTTGGAAGAGGGCTATGTGATGTTAGTTTCAGATTCTTATCAGAACATGCACTTTTGTCATTTTTGCCATGATTGATGTGTGCACCCTATGAACTTAAGTCCTACATGTGTTTTGTACTATGCCATGCCATCTTTACAGGGGTGTATGCCATGTATTTTCGTGATCAATGTGGTGACTAGTACAAGCATGCAAACTAGGCTTCATGATGTTGCTGATTTCAGCCCCTATTTCGCTGATATTTTTATGCCATGTTAACTTGATGCTACCGAGAGATCCATGCTTATTTTGAGATACTTCAGTAAGGATGTTTTGAACATATGGTTATGCTCTATCCATCCATGCCCTTGTTTTTAATTATGGAGTGCCATAGCTTGAGTAAATCGAGCTCTACTTTTGCTATAAAATGTTTCCTGGCAGCTTGTTTACATGTTATTCAATTTTGCCAAGGTTGTTGTAGTTGATCCGTGTATGCTATGATGTTGTTCTTGCCATGTATAGCTTCTATGCCATGTCTTCTTACTGTTGGTTGCCTTGCCATGTCATGTATTGCTCTGTGGTGAGTGGTTCAAGCTCACCAACATGCCTACTTATTGTTGTTCCTGCCATGTTTGAATCTGTATTATAACTTGCCATATTTACCTGGGTGCCATCATATTTTCTGATCCTTTTTGGCTCATGGTCAGTAAGGGACATTTGTTCTATGCAATTAGTAGATTCATGCCATGCCTTTGTTTGCCATGATAAGTTCCTGTAACATGTTGTTTGATAGCTCTAAACATTGCAACCTGATGTTATTTCTGCAAAGTCTGAAACTGTTATTATTTGCAATCTTGCCATGTCATTTTGAGCATGTTCTAGTCATTTCTGGAGATAGCTCAGTGTTCATCTTTTGTCATGCTTTACCTGTACATCATGCCCATGCCTTTTGTTTTCATGTTGAGATGTTGTAGCTTAATGTTTTGGTGCTTGCAATATGCCTAGTTGTTGTTTTGGGCAGATTGTTGTCATGACTTGTATAGAGTGTATGTGTTGATCCGTTGCTCCGTTTTGAGTGTGCTCTATATGAAACTTGCTTGATTTTGCATGTAG
>CAJFDF010000153.1:0-25880 GCA_904067115.1 Aegilops sharonensis
GAACCCCAAGGTGTGCTTACACGTTGGTCGTCAAGACTCGCAGTTTGGGCTGATTCTGGCCCATTTCTTGGACTATTTCTCAGTTTTGGGGTCCCGAAGTGATTTCCACGATTGACGAACCCCGGGGTGTGTTTACGTGTCAGTTATCAACACTCACATTTTTTCCCGATTCTGGTCCATTTTGCGCACTATTACTCAACGTTTTGGGGCCCAGAGTGATTTCCACAATTGACGATCCCCGGGGTGCGTTTACGTGTCCGTCGTCAACACACACTGTTTTGGCAAATTCTGACCCGTTTCTTGGACTACAACTCACCATTTTGGGGTCCAAAAGCGATTTCCATGGTTGTCGAACCCTAAGTTGTGCTTATGCGTTGGTCATCAACACTCGCAGTTTGAGCCGATTCTGGCCCGATTCATGGACTATTAGTCGTTGATTTGGGGTCCCTGAGCGATTTCCATGATTGACGAACCTCGGGGTGCGTTTATGTATCGTTCATCAATAATCCTAGGTTTGTCCGATTCTGGGCTCTTTCATGGACTATTACTCACCAATTTGGGGTCCCAAAGCGATTTCCATGGTTGTCGAACCCAAGGTGTTCTTATATGTTGGTCGTCAAGACTCGTAGTTTGGACCGATTCTGGCCCGTTTCTTGGACTATTACACAGTTTTGGGGCCCCGAAGTGATTTCGACAATTGACGAACCCCAGAGCACGTTTACNGATTGACGAACCTCGGGGTGCGTTTATGTATCGTTCATCAATAATCCTAGGTTTGTCCGATTCTGGGCTCTTTCATGGACTATTACTCACCAATTTGGGGTCCCAAAGCGATTTCCATGGTTGTCGAACCCAAGGTGTTCTTATATGTTGGTCGTCAAGACTCGTACTTTGGACCGATTCTGGCCCGTTTCTTGGACTATTACACAGTTTTGGGGCCCCGAAGTGATTTCGACAATTGACGAACCCCAGAGCACGTTTACGTGTCGGTCATAAACACTCACAATTTTGGCTGATTCTGGTCCGTTTCATGCACTATTACTCAGCATTTAGGGTCCCAGAGCGATTTCCATGATTGACGATCCCCGGGGTGCGTTCATGTGTCCGTCGTCAACACTCACAGTTTTGGCCAATTCTGACCCGTTTCATTGACTATTACTCACCGATTTTGGGCCCGAAGCGATTTCCATAGTTACTGAACCTAAGGCGCGCTTACGTGTCGGTCATCTAACCACGCAGTTTTGGCCGAGTCTGGCCCGGTTCTTGGACTATTTCTCACAGTTTTGGGGTCCCGGAGTGATTTCCACGATTGACGAACCGCGGGGTGTGTTTACGTGGCAGTGATCAACACTCACATTTTTTCCTGATTCTGGTCCATTTTGCGCACTATTACTCATCTTGTTGGGGATCAGAGTGAGTTCCACAATTGACGATCCCCGGGGTGGGTTTATGTATCGTTCATAACCAATCCTAGGTTTATCCGGTTCTGGGTTCTTTCATGGACTATTACTCACTGTTTTGGGGTCCTATAGTGATTTCCATGGTTGATGAACTCTGAGGTGCGTTTATGTGTCGGTCATCAATACTCACAGTCCGGGCCGATTCTGGCCCGTTTCATGGGCTATTACTCACTGTTTTGGGGTCCTATAGTGATTTCCATGGTTGATGAACTCTGAGGTGCGTTTATGTGTCGGTCATCAATACTCACAGTCCGGGCCGATTCTGGCCCGTTTCATGGGCTATTACTCACTGTTTTGGGGTCCTATAGTGATTTCCATGGTTGATGAACTCTGAGGTGCGTTTATGTGTCGGTCATCAATACTCACAGTCCGGGCCGATTCTGGCCCGTTTCATGGGCTATTACTCACTGTTTTGGGGTCCTATAGTGATTTCCATGGTTGATGAACTCTGAGGTGCGTTTATGTGTCGGTCATCAATACTCACAGTCCGGGCCGATTCTGGCCCGTTTCATGGGCTATTACTCACTGTTTTGGGGTCCTATAGTGATTTCCATGGTTGATGAACTCTGAGGTGCGTTTATGTGTCGGTCATCAATACTCACAGTCCGGGCCGATTCTGGCCCGTTTCATGGGCTATTACTCACTGTTTTGGGGTCCTATAGTGATTTCCATGGTTGATGAACTCTGAGGTGCGTTTATGTGTCGGTCATCAATACTCACAGTCCGGGCCGATTCTGGCCCGTTTCATGGGCTATTACTCACTGTTTTGGGGTCCTATAGTGATTTCCATGGTTGATGAACTCTGAGGTGCGTTTATGTGTCGGTCATCAATACTCACAGTCCGGGCCGATTCTGGCCCGTTTCATGGGCTATTACTCACTGTTTTGGGGTCCTATAGTGATTTCCATGGTTGATGAACTCTGAGGTGCGTTTATGTGTCGGTCATCAATACTCACAGTCCGGGCCGATTCTGGCCCGTTTCATGGGCTATTACTCACTGTTTTGGGGTCCTATAGTGATTTCCATGGTTGATGAACTCTGAGGTGCGTTTATGTGTCGGTCATCAATACTCACAGTCCGGGCCGATTCTGGCCCGTTTCATGGGCTATTACTCACTGTTTTGGGGTCCTATAGTGATTTCCATGGTTGATGAACTCTGAGGTGCGTTTATGTGTCGGTCATCAATACTCACAGTCCGGGCCGATTCTGGCCCGTTTCATGGGCTATTACTCACTGTTTTGGGGTCCTATAGTGATTTCCATGGTTGATGAACTCTGAGGTGCGTTTATGTGTCGGTCATCAATACTCACAGTCCGGGCCGATTCTGGCCCGTTTCATGGGCTATTACTCACTGTTTTGGGGTCCTATAGTGATTTCCATGGTTGATGAACTCTGAGGTGCGTTTATGTGTCGGTCATCAATACTCACAGTCCGGGCCGATTCTGGCCCGTTTCATGGGCTATTACTCACTGTTTTGGGGTCCTATAGTGATTTCCATGGTTGATGAACTCTGAGGTGCGTTTATGTGTCGGTCATCAATACTCACAGTCCGGGCCGATTCTGGCCCGTTTCATGGGCTATTACTCACTGTTTTGGGGTCCTATAGTGATTTCCATGGTTGATGAACTCTGAGGTGCGTTTATGTGTCGGTCATCAATACTCACAGTCCGGGCCGATTCTGGCCCGTTTCATGGGCTATTACTCACTGTTTTGGGGTCCTATAGTGATTTCCATGGTTGATGAACTCTGAGGTGCGTTTATGTGTCGGTCATCAATACTCACAGTCCGGGCCGATTCTGGCCCGTTTCATGGGCTATTACTCACTGTTTTGGGGTCCTATAGTGATTTCCATGGTTGATGAACTCTGAGGTGCGTTTATGTGTCGGTCATCAATACTCACAGTCCGGGCCGATTCTGGCCCGTTTCATGGGCTATTACTCACTGTTTTGGGGTCCTATAGTGATTTCCATGGTTGATGAACTCTGAGGTGCGTTTATGTGTCGGTCATCAATACTCACAGTCCGGGCCGATTCTGGCCCGTTTCATGGGCTATTACTCACTGTTTTGGGGTCCTATAGTGATTTCCATGGTTGATGAACTCTGAGGTGCGTTTATGTGTCGGTCATCAATACTCACAGTCCGGGCCGATTCTGGCCCGTTTCATGGGCTATTACTCACTGTTTTGGGGTCCTATAGTGATTTCCATGGTTGATGAACTCTGAGGTGCGTTTATGTGTCGGTCATCAATACTCACAGTCCGGGCCGATTCTGGCCCGTTTCATGGGCTATTACTCACTGTTTTGGGGTCCTATAGTGATTTCCATGGTTGATGAACTCTGAGGTGCGTTTATGTGTCGGTCATCAATACTCACAGTCCGGGCCGATTCTGGCCCGTTTCATGGGCTATTACTCACTGTTTTGGGGTCCTATAGTGATTTCCATGGTTGATGAACTCTGAGGTGCGTTTATGTGTCGGTCATCAATACTCACAGTCCGGGCCGATTCTGGCCCGTTTCATGGGCTATTACTCACTGTTTTGGGGTCCTATAGTGATTTCCATGGTTGATGAACTCTGAGGTGCGTTTATGTGTCGGTCATCAATACTCACAGTCCGGGCCGATTCTGGCCCGTTTCATGGGCTATTACTCACTGTTTTGGGGTCCTATAGTGATTTCCATGGTTGATGAACTCTGAGGTGCGTTTATGTGTCGGTCATCAATACTCACAGTCCGGGCCGATTCTGGCCCGTTTCATGGGCTATTACTCACTGTTTTGGGGTCCTATAGTGATTTCCATGGTTGATGAACTCTGAGGTGCGTTTATGTGTCGGTCATCAATACTCACAGTCCGGGCCGATTCTGGCCCGTTTCATGGGCTATTACTCACTGTTTTGGGGTCCTATAGTGATTTCCATGGTTGATGAACTCTGAGGTGCGTTTATGTGTCGGTCATCAATACTCACAGTCCGGGCCGATTCTGGCCCGTTTCATGGGCTATTACTCACTGTTTTGGGGTCCTATAGTGATTTCCATGGTTGATGAACTCTGAGGTGCGTTTATGTGTCGGTCATCAATACTCACAGTCCGGGCCGATTCTGGCCCGTTTCATGGGCTATTACTCACTGTTTTGGGGTCCTATAGTGATTTCCATGGTTGATGAACTCTGAGGTGCGTTTATGTGTCGGTCATCAATACTCACAGTCCGGGCCGATTCTGGCCCGTTTCATGGGCTATTACTCACTGTTTTGGGGTCCTATAGTGATTTCCATGGTTGATGAACTCTGAGGTGCGTTTATGTGTCGGTCATCAATACTCACAGTCCGGGCCGATTCTGGCCCGTTTCATGGGCTATTACTCACTGTTTTGGGGTCCTATAGTGATTTCCATGGTTGATGAACTCTGAGGTGCGTTTATGTGTCGGTCATCAATACTCACAGTCCGGGCCGATTCTGGCCCGTTTCATGGGCTATTACTCACTGTTTTGGGGTCCTATAGTGATTTCCATGGTTGATGAACTCTGAGGTGCGTTTATGTGTCGGTCATCAATACTCACAGTCCGGGCCGATTCTGGCCCGTTTCATGGGCTATTACTCACTGTTTTGGGGTCCTATAGTGATTTCCATGGTTGATGAACTCTGAGGTGCGTTTATGTGTCGGTCATCAATACTCACAGTCCGGGCCGATTCTGGCCCGTTTCATGGGCTATTACTCACTGTTTTGGGGTCCTATAGTGATTTCCATGGTTGATGAACTCTGAGGTGCGTTTATGTGTCGGTCATCAATACTCACAGTCCGGGCCGATTCTGGCCCGTTTCATGGGCTATTACTCACTGTTTTGGGGTCCTATAGTGATTTCCATGGTTGATGAACTCTGAGGTGCGTTTATGTGTCGGTCATCAATACTCACAGTCCGGGCCGATTCTGGCCCGTTTCATGGGCTATTACTCACTGTTTTGGGGTCCTATAGTGATTTCCATGGTTGATGAACTCTGAGGTGCGTTTATGTGTCGGTCATCAATACTCACAGTCCGGGCCGATTCTGGCCCGTTTCATGGGCTATTACTCACTGTTTTGGGGTCCTATAGTGATTTCCATGGTTGATGAACTCTGAGGTGCGTTTATGTGTCGGTCATCAATACTCACAGTCCGGGCCGATTCTGGCCCGTTTCATGGGCTATTACTCACTGTTTTGGGGTCCCGGAGTGATTTCCACGATTGACGAACCCCGGGGTGCGTTTATGTATCGTTCATCAATAATCCTAGGTTTGTCCGATTCTGGGCTCTTTCATGGACTATTACTCACCAATTTGGGGTCCCAAAGCGATTTCCATGGTTGTCGAACCCAAGGTGTTCTTATATGTTGGTCGTCAAGACTCGTAGTTTGGACCGATTCTGGCCCGTTTCTTGGACTATTACACAGTTTTGGGGCCCCGAAGTGATTTCGACAATTGACGAACCCCAGAGCACGTTTACGTGTCGGTCATAAACACTCACAATTTTGGCTGATTCTGGTCCGTTTCATGCACTATTACTCAGCATTTAGGGGTCCCAGAGCGATTTTCATGATTGACGATCCCCGGGGTGGTTCATGTGTCCGTCGTCAACACTCACAGTTTTGGCCAATTCTGGCCCGTTTCTTGGACTATTACTCACTGTTTTGGTGTCCCGGAGTGATTTCCACGATTGACGAACCCCACGGTGCGTTTACGTGTCGGTCATCAACACTCGTGGCTTTTCTCGATTCTGACCCGTTTCATGGACTATTACTCACCGTTTTGGGGTCCCAAAGCAATTTCATGGTTGTTTAATCCCAAGGAGCGCTTACATGTCGGTCATCAACAACCACAGTTTTTACCGATTTTGGCCCGTTTCTTGGACTATTACTCAGTTTTACGGCCCCGGAGTGATTTCCACGATTGACGAACACCGGGGTGCATTTATGTGTCGGTCATCAATACTCACAGTCCGGGCCGATTCTGGCCCGTTTCATGGACTATTACTCACAGATTTGGGGTCCCTGAGCGATTTCCATGATGGACGAACCCCGGGGTGCGTTTATGTATCGTTCATTACCAATCCCAGGTTTATCCGGTTCTGGGCTCTTTCATGGACTATTACTCATAGTTTGGGGGTCCCAAAGCGATTTCCATGGTTGTCGAACCCCAAGGTGTGCTTACACATTGGTCATCAAGACTCGCAGTTTGGGCTGATTCTGGCCCATTTCTTGGACTATTAATCAGTTTTGGGGTCCCGAAGTGATTTCCACGATTGACGAACCCTGGGGTGTATTTACGTGTCGGTTATCAACACTCGCAATTTTTGCCGATTCTGGTCCATTTTGCGCACTATTACTCAACGTTTTGGGACCCAGAGTGATTTCCACAATTGACGATCCCCGGGGTGCGTTTACGTGTCCGTCGTCAACACACACTGTTTTGGCAAATTCTGACCCGTTTCTTGGATTACAACTCACCATTTTGGGGTCCCAAAGCGATTTCCATGGTTGTCGAACCCTAAGGTGTGCTTATGTGTTGGTCAGCAACACTCGCAGTATGAGCCGATTCTGGCCCGATTCATGGACTATTAATCGTTGATTTGGGGTCCCCGAGCGATTTCCATGTTTGACGAACCTCGGGGTGCGTTTATGTATCGTTCATCAATAATCCTAGGTTTGTCCGATTTTGGGCTCTTTCATGGACTATTACTCACCAATTTGGGGTCCCAAAGCGATTTCCATGGTTGTCGAACCCAAGGTGTTCTTATATGTTGGTCGTCAAGACTCGTAGTTTGGACCGATTCTAGCCCGTTTCTTGGACTATTACACAGTTTTGGCGCCCCGAAGTGATTTCGACAATTGACGAACCCCAGAGCACGTTTACGTGTCGGTCATAAACACTCACAATTTTGGCTGATTCTGGTCCGTTTCATGCACTATTACTCAGCATTTAGGGGTCCCAGAGCGATTTCCATGATTGACGATCCCCGGGGTGCGTTCATGTGTCCGTCATCAACACTCACAGTTTTGGCCAATTCTGACCCGTTTCATTGACTATTACTCACCGATTTTGGGCCCGTAGCGATTTCCATAGTTACTGAACCTAAGGTGCGCTTACGTGTCGGTCATCAACACTCGCAGTTTTGGCCGATTCTGGCCCGTTTCTTGGACTATTACTCACTGTTTTGGTGTCCCGGAGTGATTTCCACGATTGACGAACCCCATGGTGCGTTTACGTGTCGGTCATCAACACTCGTGGCTTTTGTCGATTCTGACCCGTTTCATGGACTATTACTCACCGTTTTGGGGTCCCAAAGCAATTTCATGGTTGTTTAATCCCAAGGAGCGCTTACGTGTCGGTCATCAACAACCACAGTTTTTACCGATTCTGGCCCGTTTCTTGGACTATTACTCAGTTTTACGGCCCTGGAGCGATTTCCACGATTGACGAACACCGGGGTGCATTTATGTGTCGGTCATCAACACTCACAGTTTGGGCCGATTCTGGCCCGTTTCATGGACTATTACTCACAGATTTGGGGTCCCTGAGCGATTTCCATGATGGATGAACCCCGGGGTGCGTTTATGTATCGTTCATTACCAATCCCAGGTTTATCCGGTTCTGGGCTCTTTCATGGACTATTACTCACAGTTTGGGGGTCCCAAAGCGATTTCCATGGTTGTCGAACCCCAAGGTGTGCTTACACATTGGTCGTCAAGGCTCGCAGTTTGGGCTGATTCTGGCCCATTTCTTGGACTATTACTCAGTTCTGGGGTCCCGAAGTGATTTCCACAATTGACGAACCCCGGGGTGTGTTTACGTGTCGGTTATCAACACTCACAATTTTTGCCGATTCTGGTCCATTTTGCGCACTATTACTCAACGTTTTGGGGCCCAGAGTGATTTCCACAATTGACGATCCCCGTGGTGCGTTTACGTGTCCGTCGTCAACACACACTATTTTGGCAAATTCTGACCCGTTTCTTGGATTACAACTCACCATTTTGGGGTCCCAAAGCGATTTCCATGGTTGTCGAACCCTAAGGTGTGCTTATGTGTTGGTCAGCAACACTCGCAGTTTGAGCCGATTCTGGCCCGATTCATGGACTATTAATCGTTGATTTGGGGTCCCTGAGCGATTTCCATGATTGACGAACCTCGGGGTGCGTTTATGTATCGTTCATCAATAATCCTAGGTTTGTCCGATTTCGGGCTCTTTCATGGACTATTACTCACCAATTTGGGGTCCCAAAGCGATTTCCATGGTTGTCGAACCCAAGGTGTTCTTATATGTTGGTCGTCAAGACTCGTAGTTTGGACCGATTCTAGCCCGTTTCTTGGACTATTATACAGTTTTGGGGCCCTGAAGTGATTTCGACAATTGACGAACCCCAGAGCATGTTTACGTGTCGGTCATAAACACTCACAATTTTGGCTGATTCTGGTCCGTTTCATGCACTATTACTCAGCATTTAGGGGTCCCAGAGCGATTTCCATGATTGACGATCCCCGGGGTGCGTTCATGTGTCCGTCGCAACACTCACAGTTTTGGCCAATTCTGACCCGTTTCATTGACTATTACTCACCGATTTTGTGCCCGAAGCGATTTCCATAGTTACTGAACCTAAGGTGCGCTTACGTGTCGGTCATCAACACTCGCAGTTTGGGCCGATTCTGGCCCGTTTCTTGGACTATTACTCACTGTTTTGGGGTCCCGGAGTGATTTCCACGATTGACGAACCCCAGGGTGCATTTACGTGTCGGTCATCAACACTCGTGGCTTTTGTCGATTCTGACCCGTTTCATGGACTATTACTCACCGTTTTGGGGTCCCAAAGCAATTTCATGGTTGTTTAATCCCAAGGAGCGCTTACGTGTCGGTCATCAACAACCACAGTTTTTACCGATTCTGGCCCGTTTCTTGGACTATTACTCAGTTTTACGGCCCCGGAGTGATTTCCACGATTGACGAACACCGGGGTGCATTTATGTGTCGGTCATCAACACTCACAGTTTGGGCCAATTCTAGCCCGTTTCATGGACTATTACTCACAGATTTGGGGTCCCTGAGCGATTTCCATGATGGACGAACCCCGGGGTGCGTTTATGTATCGTTCATAAACAATCCTAGGTTTATCCGGTTCTGGGCTCTTTCATGGACTATTACTCATATTTTGGGGGTCCCAAAGCGATTTCCATGGTGTCGAACCCCAAGGTGTGCTTACACGTTGGTCGTCAAGACTCGCAGTTTGGGCTGATTCTGGCCCATTTCTTGGACTATTACTCAGTTCTGGGGTCCTGAAGTGATTTCCACAATTGACGAACCCCGGGGTGTGTTTACGTGTCGGTTATCACCACTCACAATTTTTGCCGATTCTGGTCCGTTTCGCGCACTATTACACAGCGTTTTGGGGCCCAGAGTGATTTCCACAATTGACGATCCCCGGGGTGCGTTTACGTGTCGGTCATCAACACTCGTGGCTTTTGTCGATTCTGACCCGTTTCATGGACTATTACTCACCGTTTTGGGGTCCCAAAGCAATTTCATGGTTGTTTAACCCCAAGGTGCGCTTACGTGTCGGTCATCAACAACCACAGTTTTTACCGATTCTGGCCCGTTTCTTGGACTATTACTCAGTTTTACGGCGCCGGAGTGATTTCCACGATTGACGAACACCGGGGTGCATTTATGTGTCGGTCATCAACACTCACAGTTTGGGCCGATTCTGGCCCGTTTCAGGGACTATTACTCACAGATTTGGGGTCCCTGAGCGATTTCCATGATTGACGAACCCCGAGGTGCGTTTATGTATCGTTCATAAACAATCCTAGGTTTATCCGGTTCTGGGCTCTTTCATGGACTATTACTCACATTTTGGGGGTCCCAAAGCGATTTCCATGGTGTCGAACCCCAAGGTGTGCTTACACGTTGGTCGTCAAGACTCGCAGTTAGGGCTGATTCTGGCCCATTTCTTGGACTATTACTCAGTTTTGGGGTCCCGAAGTGATTTCCACGATTGACGAACCCCGGGGTGTGTTTACGTGTCGGTTATCAACACTCACAATTTTTGCTGATTCTGGTCCGTTTCGCGCACTATTACTCAGCGTTTTGGGGCCCAGAGTGATTTCCACAATTGACGATCCCCGGGGTGGGTTTACGTGTCCGTCGTCAACACACACTGTTTTGGCAAATTCTGACCCGTTTCTTGGACTACAACTCACCATTTTGGGGTCCCAAAGCGGTTTCCATGGTTGTCGAACCCTAAGGTGTGCTTATGTGTTGGTCATCAACACTCGTAGTTTGAGCCGATTCTGGCCCGATTCATGGACTATTACTCATTGATTTGGGGTCCCTGAGTGATTTCCATGATTGACGAACCTCGGGGTGCGTTTATGTATCGTTCATCAATAATCCTAGGTTTGTCCGATTATGGGCTCTTTCATGGACTATTATTCACCAATTTGGGGCCCAGAGTGATTTCCACAATTGACGATCCCCGGGGTGCGTTTACGTGTCGGTCATCAACACTCGTGGCTTTTGTCGATTCTGACCCGTTTCATGGACTATTACTCACCGGTTTGGGGTCCCAAAGCAATTTCGTGGTTGTTTAACCCCAAGGTGCACTTACGTGTCGGTCATCAACAACCACAGTTTTTACCGATTCTGGCCCGTTTCTTGGACTATTACTCAGTTTTACGGCGCCGGAGTGATTTCCACGATTGACGAACACCGGGGTGCATTTATGTGTCGGTCATCAACACTCATAGTTTGAGCCGATTCTGGCCCGATTCATGGACTATTACTCATTGATTTGGGGTCCCTGAGCGATTTCCATGATGGACGAACCCCGGAGTGCGTTTATGTGTCGTTCATAAACAATCCTAGGTTTATCCAGTTCTGGGCTCTTTCATGGACTATTACTCACCGTTTGGGGGTCCCAAAGCGATTTCCATGGTTGTCGAACCCTAGGGTGTGCTTATGTGTTGGTCATCAACACTCGTAGTTTGAGCCGATTCTGGCCCGATTCATGGACTATTACTCATTGATTTGGGGTCCCTGAGTGATTTCCATGATTGACGAACCTCGGGGTGCGTTTATGTATCGTTCATCAATAATCCTAGATTTGTCCGATTCTGGGCTCTTTCATGGACTATTATTCACCAATTTGGGGGCCCAGAGCGATTTCCATGGTTGTCGATCCCCGGGGTGCGTTTACGTGTCGGTCATCAACACTCAAAGTTTTGGCCGATTCTGGTCCGTTTCATGGACTATTACTCACCATTTTGGGGTCCCAGAGCGATTTCCATGATTGACGATCCCCGGGGTGCGTTCATGTGTCCGTCATCAACACTCACAGTTTTGGCCAATTCTGACCAGTTTCATTGACTATTACTCACCGATTTTGGGCCCGAAGCGATTTCCATAGTTACTGAACCTAAGGTGCGCTTACGTGTCGGTCATCAACACTCGCAGTTTGGGCCGATTCTGGCCCGTTTCTTGGACTATTACTCAGTTTTACGGCGCCGGAGTGATTTCCACGCTTGACGAACACCGGGGTGCATTTATGTGTCGGTCATCAACACTCATAGTTTGAGCCGATTCTGGCCCGATTCATGGACTATTACTCATTGATTTGGGGTCCCTGAGTGATTTCCATGATTGACGAACCTCGGGGTGCGTTTATGTATCGTTCATCAATAATCCTAGATTTGTCCGATTCTGGGCTCTTTCATGGACTATTATTCACCAATTTGGGGGCCCAGAGCGATTTCCATGGTTGTCGATCCCCGGGGTGCGTTTACGTGTCGGTCATCAACACTCGTGGCTTTTGCCGATTCTGACCCGTTTCATGGACTATTACTCACCGGTTTGGGGTCCCAAAGCAATTTCGTGGTTGTTTAACCCCAAGGTGCACTTACGTGTCGGTCATCAACAACCACAGTTTTTACCGATTCTGGCCCGTTTCTTGGACTATTACTCAGTTTTACGGCGCCGGAGTGATTTCCACGATTGACGAACCCTAGGGTGCGTTTACGTGTCGGTCATCAACACTCGTGGCTTTTGTCGATTCTGACCCGTTTCATGGACTATTACTCACCGGTTTGGGGTCCCAAAGCAATTTCGTGGTTGTTTAACCCCAAGGTGCACTTACGTGTCGGTCATCAACAACCACAGTTTTTACCGATTCTGGCCCGTTTCTTGGACTATTACTCAGTTTTACGGCGCCGGAGTGATTTCCACGATTGACGAACACCGGGGTGCATTTATGTGTCGGTCATCAACACTCATAGTTTGAGCCGATTCTGGCCCGATTCATGGACTATTACTCATTGATTTGGGGTCCCTGAGCGATTTCCATGATTGACGAACCTCGGGGTGCGTTTATGTATCGTTCATCAATAATCCTAGGTTTGTCCGATTCTGGGCTCTTTCATGGATTATTATTCACCAACTTGGGGCCCAGAGTGATTTCCACAATTGACGATCCCCGGGGTGCGTTTACGTGTCGGTCATCAACACTCGTGGCTTTTGTCGATTCTGACCCGTTTCATGGACTATTACTCACCGGTTTGGGGTCCCAAAGCAATTTCGTGGTTGTTTAACCCCAAGGTGCACTTACGTGTCGGTCATCAACAACCACAGTTTTTACCGATTCTGGCCCGGTTCTTGGACTATTACTCAGTTTTACGGTGCCGGAGTGATTTCCACGATTGACGAACACCGGGGTGCATTTATGTGTCGGTCATCAACACTCACAGTTTGAGCCGATTCTGGCCCGATTCATGGACTATTACTCATTGATTTGGGGTCCGTGAGCGATTTCCATGATTGACGAACCTCGAGGTGCGTTTATGTATCGTTCATCAATAATCCTAGGTTTGTCCGATTCTGGGCTCTTTCATGGACTATTATTCACCAATTTGGGGTCCCAAAGCGATTTCCATGGTTGTCGAACCCAAGGTGTTCTTATATGTTGGTCGTCAAGACTCGTAGTTTGGACCGATTCTAGCCCGTTTCTTGGACTATTACACAGTTTTGGGGCCCCGAAGTGATTTCGACAATTGACGAACCCCAGAGCACGTTTACGTGTCGGTCATAAACACTCACAATTTTGGCTGATTCTGGTCCGTTTCATGCACTATTACTCAGCATTTAGGGGTCNTTCATGGACTATTACTCACCAATTTGGGGTCCCAAAGCGATTTCCATGGTTGTCGAACCCAAGGTGTTCTTATATGTTGGTCGTCAAGACTCGTAGTTTGGACCGATTCTAGCCCGTTTCTTGGACTATTACACAGTTTTGGGGCCCCGAAGTGATTTCGACAATTGACGAACCCCAGAGCACGTTTACGTGTCGGTCATAAACACTCACAATTTTGGCTGATTCTGGTCCGTTTCATGCACTATTACTCAACATTTAGGGTTCCCAGAGCGATTTCCATGATTGACGATCCCCGGGGTGCGTTCATGTGTCCGTCGTCAACACTCACAGTTTTGGCCAATTCTGACCCGTTTCATTGACTATTACTCACCGATTTTGGGCCAGAAGCGATTTCCATAGTTACTGAACCTAAGGTGCGCTTATGTGTCGGTCATCAACACTCGCAGTTTTGGCCGATTCTGGCCCGTTTCTTGGACTATTACTCACTGTTTTGGGTTCCCGGAGTGATTTCCACGATTGACGAACCCTAGGGTGCGTTTACGTGTCGGTCATCAACACTCGTGGCTTTTATCGATTCTGACCCGTTTCATGGACTATTACTCACCGTTTTGGGGTCCCAAAGCAATTTCATGGTTGTTTAATCCCAAGGAGTGCTTACGTGTAGGTCATCAACAACCACAGTTTTTACCGATTCTGGCCCGTTTCTTGGACTATTACTCAGTTTTACGGCCCCGGAGAACACTGGGGTGCATTTATGTGTCGGTCATCAACACTCACAGTTTGGGCTGATTCTGGCCCGTTTCATGGACTATTACTCACTGTTTTGGGGTCCCAGAGTGATTTCCACGATTAACGAACCCTGGGGTGGGTTTACGTGTCGGTCATCAACACTCATAGTTTTGGCCAATTCTGGCCCGTTTCATGGACTATTACTCACTGTTTTGGGGTCCCAGAGTGATTTCCACGATTAACGAACCCTGGGGTGGGTTTACGTGTCGGTCATCAACACTCATAGTTTTGGCCAATTCTGGCCCGTTTCATGGACTATTACTCACTGTTTTGGGGTCCCAGAGTGATTTCCACGATTAACGAACCCTGGGGTGGGTTTACGTGTCGGTCATCAACACTCATAGTTTTGGCCAATTCTGGCCCGTTTCATGGACTATTACTCACTGTTTTGGGGTCCCAGAGTGATTTCCACGATTAACGAACCCTGGGGTGGGTTTACGTGTCGGTCATCAACACTCATAGTTTTGGCCAATTCTGGCCCGTTTCATGGACTATTACTCACTGTTTTGGGGTCCCAGAGTGATTTCCACGATTAACGAACCCTGGGGTGGGTTTACGTGTCGGTCATCAACACTCATAGTTTTGGCCAATTCTGGCCCGTTTCATGGACTATTACTCACTGTTTTGGGGTCCCAGAGTGATTTCCACGATTAACGAACCCTGGGGTGGGTTTACGTGTCGGTCATCAACACTCATAGTTTTGGCCAATTCTGGCCCGTTTCATGGACTATTACTCACTGTTTTGGGGTCCCAGAGTGATTTCCACGATTAACGAACCCTGGGGTGGGTTTACGTGTCGGTCATCAACACTCATAGTTTTGGCCAATTCTGGCCCGTTTCATGGACTATTACTCACTGTTTTGGGGTCCCAGAGTGATTTCCACGATTAACGAACCCTGGGGTGGGTTTACGTGTCGGTCATCAACACTCATAGTTTTGGCCAATTCTGGCCCGTTTCATGGACTATTACTCACTGTTTTGGGGTCCCAGAGTGATTTCCACGATTAACGAACCCTGGGGTGGGTTTACGTGTCGGTCATCAACACTCATAGTTTTGGCCAATTCTGGCCCGTTTCATGGACTATTACTCACTGTTTTGGGGTCCCAGAGTGATTTCCACGATTAACGAACCCTGGGGTGGGTTTACGTGTCGGTCATCAACACTCATAGTTTTGGCCAATTCTGGCCCGTTTCATGGACTATTACTCACTGTTTTGGGGTCCCAGAGTGATTTCCACGATTAACGAACCCTGGGGTGGGTTTACGTGTCGGTCATCAACACTCATAGTTTTGGCCAATTCTGGCCCGTTTCATGGACTATTACTCACTGTTTTGGGGTCCCAGAGTGATTTCCACGATTAACGAACCCTGGGGTGGGTTTACGTGTCGGTCATCAACACTCATAGTTTTGGCCAATTCTGGCCCGTTTCATGGACTATTACTCACTGTTTTGGGGTCCCAGAGTGATTTCCACGATTAACGAACCCTGGGGTGGGTTTACGTGTCGGTCATCAACACTCATAGTTTTGGCCAATTCTGGCCCGTTTCATGGACTATTACTCACTGTTTTGGGGTCCCAGAGTGATTTCCACGATTAACGAACCCTGGGGTGGGTTTACGTGTCGGTCATCAACACTCATAGTTTTGGCCAATTCTGGCCCGTTTCATGGACTATTACTCACTGTTTTGGGTTCCCGGAGTGATTTCCACGATTGACGAACCCTAGGGTGCGTTTACGTGTCGGTCATCAACACTCGTGGCTTTTATCGATTCTGACCCGTTTCATGGACTATTACTCACCGTTTTGGGGTCCCAAAGCAATTTCATGGTTGTTTAATCCCAAGGAGTGCTTACGTGTAGGTCATCAACAACCACAGTTTTTACCGATTCTGGCCCGTTTCTTGGACTATTACTCAGTTTTACGGCCCCGGAGAACACTGGGGTGCATTTATGTGTCGGTCATCAACACTCACAGTTTGGGCCGATTCTGGCCCGTTTCATGGACTATTACTCACATATTTGGGGTCCCTGAGCGATTTCCATGATGGACGAACCCCGGGGTGCGTTTATGTATCGTTCATAAACAATCCTAGGTTTATCCGGTTCTGGGCTCTTTCATGGACTATTACTCACAGTTTGGGGGTCCCAAAGCGATTTCCATGGTTGTCGAACCCCAAGGTGTGCTTACACGTTGGTCGTCAAGACTCGCAGTTTGGGCTGATTCTGGCCCATTTCTTGGACTATTACTCAGTTTTGGCGTCCAGAAGTGATTTCCACGATTGACGAACCCCGGGGTGTGTTTACTTGTCGGTTATCAACACTCACAATTTTTGCCGATTCTGGTCCGTTTCGCGCATTATTACTCAGCGTTTTGGGGCCTAGAGTGATTTCCACAATTGACGATCCCCGGGGTGGGTTTACGTGTCCGACGTCAACACACACTGTTTTGGCAAATTCTGACCCGTTTCATGGACTACAACTCACCATTTTGGGGTCCCAAAGCGATTTCCATGGTTGTCGAACCCTAAGGTGTGCTTATGTGTTGGTCATCAACACTCGCAGTTTGAGCTGATTCTGGCCCGATTCATGGACTATTACTCATTGATTTGGGGTCCCTGAGCGATTTCCATGATTGACCAACCTCGGGGTGCGTTTATGTATCGTTCATCAATAATCCTAGGTTTGTCCGATTCTGGGCTCTTTCATGGACTATTATTCACCAATTTGGGGGCCCAGAGCGATTTCCATGGTTGTCGATCCCCGGGGTGCGTTTACGTGTCGGTCATCAACACTCACAGTTTGAGCCGATTCTGGCCCGATTCATGGACTATTACTCGTTGATTGGGGGTCCCTGAGCGATTTCCATGATGGACGAACCCCGGGGTGCGTTTATGTATCGTTCATCAATAATCCTAGGTTTATCCGATTCTGGGCTCTTTCATGGACTATTACTCACAGTTTGGGGGTCCCAAAGCGATTTCCATGGTTGTCGAACCCTAAGGTGTGCTTATGTGTTGGTCATCAACACTCGCAGTTTGAGCCGATTCTGGCCCGATTCATGGACTATTACTCGTTGATTGGGGGTCCCTGAGCGATTTCCATGATGGACGAACCCCGGGGTGCGTTTATGTATCGTTCATCAATAATCCTAGGTTTATCCGATTCTGGGCTCTTTCATGGACTATTACTCACAGTTTGGGGGTCCCAAAGCGATTTCCATGGTTGTCGAACCCTAAGGTGTGCTTATGTGTTGGTCATCAACACTCGCAGTTTGAGCCGATTCTGGCCCGATTCATGGACTATTACTCGTTGATTGGGGGTCCCTGAGCGATTTCCATGATGGACGAACCCCGGGGTGCGTTTATGTATCGTTCATCAATAATCCTAGGTTTATCCGATTCTGGGCTCTTTCATGGACTATTACTCACAGTTTGGGGGTCCCAAAGCGATTTCCATGGTTGTCGAACCCTAAGGTGTGCTTATGTGTTGGTCATCAACACTCGCAGTTTGAGCCGATTCTGGCCCGATTCATGGACTATTACTCGTTGATTGGGGGTCCCTGAGCGATTTCCATGATGGACGAACCCCGGGGTGCGTTTATGTATCGTTCATCAATAATCCTAGGTTTATCCGATTCTGGGCTCTTTCATGGACTATTACTCACAGTTTGGGGGTCCCAAAGCGATTTCCATGGTTGTCGAACCCTAAGGTGTGCTTATGTGTTGGTCATCAACACTCGCAGTTTGAGCCGATTCTGGCCCGATTCATGGACTATTACTCGTTGATTGGGGGTCCCTGAGCGATTTCCATGATGGACGAACCCCGGGGTGCGTTTATGTATCGTTCATCAATAATCCTAGGTTTATCCGATTCTGGGCTCTTTCATGGACTATTACTCACAGTTTGGGGGTCCCAAAGCGATTTCCATGGTTGTCGAACCCTAAGGTGTGCTTATGTGTTGGTCATCAACACTCGCAGTTTGAGCCGATTCTGGCCCGATTCATGGACTATTACTCGTTGATTGGGGGTCCCTGAGCGATTTCCATGATGGACGAACCCCGGGGTGCGTTTATGTATCGTTCATCAATAATCCTAGGTTTATCCGATTCTGGGCTCTTTCATGGACTATTACTCACAGATTTGGGGTCCCTGAGCGATTTCCATGATTGACCAACCTCGGGGTGCGTTTATGTATCGTTCATCAATAATCCTAGGTTTGTCCGATTCTGGGCTCTTTCATGGACTATTATTCACCAATTTGGGGGCCCAGAGCGATTTCCATGGTTGTCGATCCCCGGGGTGCGTTTACGTGTCGGTCATCAACACTCGTGGCTTTTGTCGATTCTGACCCGTTTCATGGACTATTACTCACCGGTTTGGGGTCCGAAAGCAATTTCGTGGTTGTTTAACCCCAAGGTGCACTTACGTGTCGGTCATCAACAACCACAGTTTTTACCGATTCTGGCCCGTTTCTTGGACAATTACTCAGTTTTACGGCGCCGGAGTGATTTCCACGCTTGACGAACACCGGGGTGCATTTATGTGTCGGTCATCAACACTCACAGTTTGAGCCGATTCTGGCCCGATTCATGGACTATTACTCATTGATTTGGGGTCCCTGAGCGATTTCCATGATTGACGAACCTCGGGGTGCGTTTATGTATCATTCATCAATAATCCTAGGTTTGTCCGATTCTGGGCTCTTTCATGGATTATTATTCACCAATTTGGGGCCCAGAGTGATTTCCACAATTGACAATCCCCGGGGTGCGTTTACGTGTCGGTCATCAACACTCATGGCTTTTGTCGATTCTGACCCGTTTCATGGACTATTACTCACCGGTTTGGGGTCCCAAAGCAATTTCGTGGTTGTTTAACCCCAAGGTGCACTTACGTGTCGGTCATCAACAACCACAGTTTTTACCGATTCTGGCCCGTTTCTTGGACTATTACTCAGTTTTACGGCGCCGGAGTGATTTCCACGATTGACGAACACCGGGGTGCATTTATGTGTCGGTCATCAACACTCATAGTTTGAGCCGATTCTGGCCCGATTCATGGACTATTACTCATTGATTTGGGGTCCCTGAGCGATTTCCATGATTGACAAACCTCGGGGTGCGTTTATGTATCGTTTATCAATAATCCTAGGTTTGTCCGATTCTGGGCTCTTTCATGGATTATTATTCACCAATTTGGGGCCCAGAGTGATTTCCACAATTGACAATCCCCGGGGTGCGTTTACGTGTCGGTCATCAACACTCGTGGCTTTTGTCGATTCTGACCCGTTTCATGGACTATTACTCAGTGGTTTGGGGTCCCAAAGCAATTTCGTGGTTGTTTAACCCCAAGGTGCACTTACGTGTCGGTCATCAACAACCACAGTTTTTACCGATTCTGGCCCGTTTCTTGGACTATTAATCAGTTTTACGGCGCCGGAGTGATTTCCACGATTGACGAACACCGGGGTGCATTTATGTGTCGGTCAGCAACACTCACAGTTTGAGCCGATTCTGGCCCGATTCATGGACTATTACTCATTGATTTGGGGTCCCTGAGCGATTTCCATGATTGACGAACCTCGAGGTGCGTTTATGTATCGTTCATCGATAATCCTAGGTTTGTCCGATTCTGGGCTCTTTCATGGACTATTATTCACCAATTTGGGGTCCCAAAGCGATTTCCATGGTTGTCGAACCCAAGGTGTTCTTATATGTTGGTCGTCAAGACTCGTAGTTTGGACCGACTCTAGCCCGTTTCTTGGACTATTACACAGTTTTGGGGCCCCGAAGTGATTTCGACAATTGACGAACCCCAGAGCACGTTTACGTGTCGGTCATAAACACTCACAATTTTGGCTGATTCTGGTCCGTTTCATGCACTATTACTCAGCATTTAGGGGTCCCAGAGCGATTTCCATGATTGACGATCCCCGGGGTGCGTTCATGTGTCCGTCGTCAACACTCACAGTTTTGGCCAATTCTGACCCGTTTCATTGACTATTACTCACCGATTTTGGGCCAGAAGCGATTTCCATAGTTACTGAACCTAAGGTGCGCTTACATGTCGGTCATCAACACTCGCAGTTTTGGCCGATTCTGGCCCGTTTCTTGGACTATTACTCACTCTTTTGGGGTCCCGGAGTGATTTCCACGATTGACGAACCCCAGGGTGCGTTTACGTGTCGGTCATCAACACTCGTGGCTTTTGTCGATTCTGACCCGTTTCATGGACTATTACTCACCGTTTTGGGGTCCCAAAGCAATTTCATGGTTGTTTAACCCCAAGGTGCGCTTACGTGTCGGTCATCAACAACCACAGTTTTTACCGATTCTGGCCCGTATCTTGGACTATTACTAAGTTTTACGGCGCCGGAGTGATTTCCACGATTGACGAACACCGGGGTGCATTTATGTGTCGGTCATCAACACTCATAGTTTGGGCCGATTCTGGCCCGTTTCAGGGACTATTACTCACTAATTTGGGGTCCCTGAGCGATTTCCATGATTGACGAACCCCGGGGTGCGTTTATGTATCGTTCATAAACAATCCTAGGTTTATCCCGTTCTGGTCTCTTTCATGGACTATTACTCACAGTTTGGGGGTCCCAAAGCGATTTCCATGGTTGTCGAACCCCAAGGTGTGCTTACACGTTGGTCGTCAAGACTCGCAGTTTGGGCTGATTCTGGCCCATTTCTTGGACTATTACTCAGTTTTGGGGTCCAGAAGTGATTTCCACGATTGACGAACCCCGGGGTGTGTTTACGTGTCGGTTATCAACACTCACAATTTTTGCCGATTCTGGTCCGTTTCGCGCACTATTACTCAGCGTTTTGGGGCCTAGAGTGATTTCCACAATTGACGATCCCCGGGGTGGGTTTACGTGTCCGTCGTCAACACACACTGTTTTGGCAAATTCTGACCCGTTTCTTGGACTACAACTCACCATTTTGGGGTCCCAAAGCGATTTCCATGGTTGTCGAACCCTAAGGTGTGCTTATGTGTTGGTCATCAACACTCGAAGTTTGAGCCGATTTTGGCCCGATTCATGGACTATTACTCATTGATTTGGGGTCCCTGAGCGATTTCCATGATTGACGAACCTCGGGGTTCGTTTATGTATCGTACATCAATAATCATAGGTTTGTCCGATTCTGGGCTCTTTCACGGACTATTATTCACCAATTTGGGGGCCAGAGCGATTTCCATGGTTGTCGATCCCCGGGGTGCGTTTACGTGTCGGTCATCAACACTCGTGGCTTTTGTCGATTCTGACCCGTTTCATGGACTATTACTCACCGGTTTGGGGTCCCAAAGCAATTTCGTGGTTGTTTAACCCCAAGGTGCACTTACGTGTCGGTCATCAACAACCACAGTTTTTACCGATTCTGGCCCGTTTCCTGGACTATTACTCAGTTTTACGGCGCCGGAGTGATTTCCACGATTGACGAACACCGGGGTGCATTTATGTGTCGGTCATCAACACTCACAGTTTGAGCCGATTCTGGCCCGATTCATGGACTATTACTCATTGATTTGGGGTCCCTGAGCGATTTCCATGATTGACGAACCTCGGGGTGCGTTTATGTATCGTTCATCAATAATCCTAGGTTTGTCTGATTCTGGGCTCTTTCATGGACTATTATTCACCAATTTGGGGTCCCAAAGCGATTTCCATGATTGTCGAACCCAAGGTGTTCTTATATGTTGGTCGTCAAGACTCGTAGTTTGGACCGATTCTAGCCCGTTTCTTGGACTATTACACAGTTTTGGGGCCCCGAAGTGATTTCGTCAATTGACGAACCCCAGAGCACGTTTATGTGTCGGTCATAAACACTCACAATTTTGGCTGATTCTGGTCCGTTTCATGCACTATTACTCAGCATTTAGGGGTCCCAGAGCGATTTCCATGATTGACGATCCCCGGGGTGCGTTCATGTGTCCGTCGTCAACACTCACAGTTTTGGCCAATTCTGACCCGTTTCATTGACTATTACTCACCCATTTTGGGCCCGAAGCGATTTCCATAGTTACTGAACCTAAGGTGCGCTTACGTGTCGGTCATCAACACTCGCAGTTTTGGCCGATTCTGGCCCGTTTCTTGGACTATTACTCACTGTTTTGGGGTCCCGGAGTGATTTCCACGATTGACGAACCCCAGGGTGCGTTTATGTGTCGGTCATCAACACTCGTGGCTTTTGTCGATTCTGACCCGTTTCATGGACTATTACTCACCGTTTTGGGGTCCCAAAGCAATTTCATGGTTGTTTAATCCCAAGGAGTGCTTACGTGTCGGTCATCAACAACCACAGTTTTTACCGATTCTGGCCCGTTTCTTGGACTATTACTCAGTTTTACGGCCCCGGAGTGATTTCCACGACTGACGAACACCGGGGTGCATTTATGTGTCGGTCATCAACACTCACAGTTTGGGCCGATTCTGGCCCGTTTCATGGACTATTACTCACCGTTTTGGGGTCCCAAAGCAATTTCATGGTTGTTTAATCCCAAGGAGTGCTTACGTGTCGGTCATCAACAACCACAGTTTTTACCGATTCTGGCCCGTTTCTTGGACTATTACTCACTGTTTTGGGGTCCCGGAGTGATTTCCACGATTGACGAACCCCAGGGTGCGTTTATGTGTCGGTCATCAACACTCGTGGCTTTTGTCGATTCTGACCCGTTTCATGGACTATTACTCACCGTTTTGGGGTCCCAAAGCAATTTCATGGTTGTTTAATCCCAAGGAGTGCTTACGTGTCGGTCATCAACAACCACAGTTTTTACCGATTCTGGCCCGTTTCTTGGACTATTACTCAGTTTTACGGCCCCGGAGTGATTTCCACGACTGACGAACACCGGGGTGCATTTATGTGTCGGTCATCAACACTCACAGTTTGGGCCGATTCTGGCCCGTTTCATGGACTATTACTCACAGATTTGGGGTCCCTGAGCGATTTCCCTGATGGACGAACCCCGGGGTGCGTTTATGTATCGTTCATAAACAATCCTAGGTTTATCCGGTTCTGGGCTCTTTCATGGACTATTACTCACAGTTTGGGGGTCCCAAAGCGATTTCCATGGTGTCGAACCCCAAGGTGTGCTTACACGTTGGTCGTCAAGACTCGCAGTTTCGGCTTATTCTGGCCCATTTCTTGGACTATTACTCAGTTTTGGGGTCCCGAAGTGATTTCCACAATTGACGAACCCCGGGGTGTGTTTACGTGTCGGTTATCAACACTCACATTTTTTGCCGATTTTGGTCCATTTCGCGCACTATTACTCAGCGTTTTGGGGCCCAGAGTGATTTCCACAATTGACGATCCCCGGGGTGCATTTACATGTCGGTCATCAACACTCGTGGCTTTTGTCGATTCTGACCCGTTTCATGGACTATTACTCACCGTTTTGGGGTCCCAAAGCAATTTCATGGTTGTTTAACCCCAAGGTGCGCTTACGTGTCGGTCATCAACAACCACAGTTTTACCGATTCTGGCCCGTTTCTTGGACTATTACTCAGTTTTACGGCGCCGGAGTGATTTCCACGATTGACGAACACCGGGGTGCATTTATGTGTCGGTCATCAACACTCACAGTTTGGGCCGATTCTGGCCCATTTCAGGGACTATTACTCACTGATTTGGGGTCCCTGAGCGATTTCCATGATTGACGAACCCCGGGGTGCGTTTATGTATCGTTCATAAACAATCCTAGGTTTATCCCGTTCTGGTCTCTTTCATGGACTATTACACACAGTTTGGGGGTCCCAAAGCGATTTCCATGGTTGTCGAACCCCAAGGTGTGCTTACACGTTGGTCGTCAAGACTCGCAGTTTGGGCTGATTCTGGCCCATTTCTTGGACTATTACTCAGTTTTGGGGTCCAGAAGTGATTTCCACGATTGACGAACCCCGGGGTGTGTTTACGTGTCGGTTATCAACACTCACAATTTTTGCCGATTCTGGTCCGTTTCGCGCACTATTACTCAGCGTTTTGGGGCCCAGAGTGATTTCCACAATTGACGATCCCCGGGGTGGGTTTACGTGTCCGTCGTCAACACACACTGTTTTGGCAAATTCTGACCCGTTTCTTGGACTACAACTCACCATTTTGGGGTCCCAAAGCGATTTCCATGGTTGTCGAACCCTAAGGTGTGCTTATGTGTTGGTCATCAACACTCGAAGTTTGAGCCGATTCTGGCCCGATTCATGGACTATTACTCATTGATTTGGGGTCCCTGATCGATTTCCATGATTGACGAACCTCGGGGTGCGTTTATGTATCGTTCATCAATAATCCTAGGTTTGTCCGATTCTGGGCTCTTTCATGGACTATTATTCACCAATTTGGGGGCCCAGAGCGATTTCCATGGTTGTCGATCCCCGGGGTGCGTTTACGTGTCGGTCATCAACACTCGTGGCTTTTGTCGATTCTGACCCGTTTCATGGACTATTACTCACCGGTTTGGAGTCCCAAAGCAATTTCGTGGTTGTTTAACCCCAAGGTGCACTTACGTGTCGGTCATCAACAACCACAGTTTTTACCGATTCTGGCCCATTTCTTGGACTATTACTCAGTTTTACGGCGCTGGAGTGATTTCCACGATTGACGAACACCGGGGTGCATTTACGTGTCGGTCATCAACACTCACAGTTTGAGCCGATTCTGGCCCGATTCATGGACTATTACTCATTGATTTGGGGTCCCTTAGCGATTTCCATGATTGACGAACCTCGGGGTGCGTTTATGTATCGTTCATCAATAATCCTAGGTTTGTCCGATTCTGGGCTCTTTCATGGACTATTATTCACCAATTTGGGGTCCAAAAGCGATTTCCATGATTGTCGAACCCAAGGTGTTCTTATATGTTGGTCGTCAAGACTCGTAGTTTGGACCGATTCTAGCCCGTTTCTTGGACTATTACACAGTTTTGGGGCCCCGAAGTGATTTCGACAATTGACAAACCCCAGAGCATGTTTACGTGTCGGTCATAAACACTCACAATTTTGGCTGATTTTGGTCCGTTTCATGCACTATTACTCAGCATTTAGGGGTCCCAGAGCGATTTCCATGATTGACGATCCCCGGGGTGCGTTCATGTGTCCGTCGTCAACACTCATAGTTTTGGCCAATTCTGTCCCGTTTCATTGACTATTACTCACCGATTTTGGGCCCGAAGCGATTTCCATAGTTACTGAACCTAAGGTGCGCTTACGTGTCGGTCATCAACACTCGCAGTTTTGGCCGATTCTGGCCCGTTTCTTGTACTATTACTCACTGTTTTGGGGTCCCGGAGTGATTTCCACGATTGACGAACCCCAGGGTGCGTTTATGTGTCGGTCATCAACACTCGTGGCTTTTGTCGATTCTGACCCGTTTCATGGACTATTACTCACCGTTTTGGGGTCCCAAAGCAATTTCATGGTTGTTTAACCCCAAGGAGCGCTTACGTGTCGGTCATCAACAACCACAG
>CAJFDF010000153.1:26312-37983 GCA_904067115.1 Aegilops sharonensis
TGGTCCGTTTCATGCACTATTACTCAGCATTTAGGGGTCCCAGAGCGATTTCCATGATTGACGATCCCCGGGGTGCGTTCATGTGTCCGTCGTCAACACTCATAGTTTTGGCCAATTCTGTCCCGTTTCATTGACTATTACTCACCGATTTTGGGCCCGAAGCGATTTCCATAGTTACTGAACCTAAGGTGCGCTTACGTGTCGGTCATCAACACTCGCAGTTTTGGCCGATTCTGGCCCGTTTCTTGTACTATTACTCACTGTTTTGGGGTCCCGGAGTGATTTCCACGATTGACGAACCCCAGGGTGCGTTTATGTGTCGGTCATCAACACTCGTGGCTTTTGTCGATTCTGACCCGTTTCATGGACTATTACTCACCGTTTTGGGGTCCCAAAGCAATTTCATGGTTGTTTAATCCCAAGGAGTGCTTACGTGTCGGTCATCAACAACCACAGTTTTTACCGATTCTGGCCCGTTTCTTGGACTATTACTCAGTTTTTCGGCCCCAGAGTGATTTCCACGATTGACGAACACCGGGGTGCATTTATGTGTCGGTCATCAACACTCATAGTTTGGGCCGATTCTGGCCCGTTTCATGGACTATTACTCACAGATTTGGGGTCCCTGAGCGATTTCCATGATGGACGAACCCCGGGGTGCGTTTATGTATCGTTCATAAACAATCCTAGGTTTATCCGGTTTGGGGCTCTTTCATGGACTATTACTCACAGTTTGGGGGTCCCAAAGCGATTTCCATGGTGTCGAACCCCAAGGTGTGCTTACACGTTGGTCGTCAAGACTCGCAGTTTGGGCTGATTCTGGCCCATTTCTTGGACTATTACTCAGTTTTGGGGTCCCGAAGTGATTTCCACAATTGACGAACCCCGGGGTGTGTTTACGTATCGGTTATCAACACTCACAAACTTTGCCGATTCTGGTCCGTTTCGGGCACTATTACTCAGTGTTTTGGGGCCCAGAGTGATTTCCACAATTGACGATCCCCGGGGTGCATTTACATGTCGGTCATCAACACTCGTGGCTTTTGTCGATTCTGACCCGTTTCATGGACTATTACTCACCGTTTTGGGGTCCCAAAGCAATTTCATGGTTGTTTAACCCCAAGGTGCGCTTACGTGTCGGTCATCAACAACCACAGTTTTTACCGATTCTGGCCCGTTTCTTGGACTATTACTCAGTTTTTCGGCGCCGGAGTGATTTCCACGATTGATGAACACCGGGGTGCATTTATGTGTCGGTCATCAACACTCACAGTTTGGGCCGATTCTGGCCCGTTTCAGGGACTATTACTCACTGATTTGGGGTCCCTGAGCGATTTGCATTATTGACGAACCCCGGGGTGCGTTTATGTATCGTTCATAAACAATCCTAGGTTTATCCGGTTCTGGTCTCTTTCATGGACTATTACTCACAGTTTGGGGGTCCCAAAGCGATTTCCATGGTTGTCGAACCCCAAGGTGTGCTTACACGTTGGTCATCAAGACTCACAGTTTGGGTTGATTATGGCCCATTTCTTGGACTATTACTCAGTTTTGGGGTCCAGAAGTGATTTCCACGATTGACGAACCCCGGGGTGTGTTTACGTGTCGGTTATCAACACTCACAATTTTTGCCGATTCTGGTCCGTTTCACGCACTATTACTCAGCGTTTTGGGGCCCAGAGTGATTTCCACAATTGACGATCCCCGGGGTGGGTTTACGTGTCCGTCGTCAACACACACTGTTTTGGCAAATTCTGACCCGTTTCTTGGACTACAACTCACCATTTTGGGGTCCCAAAGCGATTTCCATGGTTGTCGAACCCTAAGGTGTGCTTATGTGTTGGTCATCAACACTCGAAGTTTGAGCCGATTCTGGCCCGATTCATGGACTATTACTCATTGATTTGGGGTCCCTGAGCGATTTCCATGATTGACGAACCTCGGGGTGCGTTTATGTATCGTTCATCAATAATCCTAGGTTTGTCCGATTCTGGGCTCTTTCATGGACTATTATTCACCAATTTGGGGGCCCAGAGCGATTTCCATGATTGACGATCCCCGGGGTGGGTTTACGTGTCCGTCGTCAACACACACTGTTTTGGCAAATTCTGACCCGTTTCTTGGACTACAACTCACCATTTTGGGGTCCCAAAGCGATTTCCATGATTGTCGAACCCTAAGGTGTGCTTATGTGTTGGTCATCAACACTCAAAGTTTGAGCCGATTCTGGCCCGATTCATGGACTATTACTCATAGTTTGGGGGTCCCAAAGCGATTTCCATGATTGTCGAACCCTAAGGTGTGCTTATGTGTTGGTCATCAACACTCAAAGTTTGAGCCGATTCTGGCCCGATTCATGGACTATTACTCATAGTTTGGGGGTCCCAAAGCGATTTCCATGATTGTCGAACCCTAAGGTGTGCTTATGTGTTGGTCATCAACACTCAAAGTTTGAGCCGATTCTGGCCCGATTCATGGACTATTACTCATAGTTTGGGGGTCCCAAAGCGATTTCCATGATTGTCGAACCCTAAGGTGTGCTTATGTGTTGGTCATCAACACTCAAAGTTTGAGCCGATTCTGGCCCGATTCATGGACTATTACTCATAGTTTGGGGGTCCCAAAGCGATTTCCATGATTGTCGAACCCTAAGGTGTGCTTATGTGTTGGTCATCAACACTCAAAGTTTGAGCCGATTCTGGCCCGATTCATGGACTATTACTCATAGTTTGGGGGTCCCAAAGCGATTTCCATGATTGTCGAACCCTAAGGTGTGCTTATGTGTTGGTCATCAACACTCAAAGTTTGAGCCGATTCTGGCCCGATTCATGGACTATTACTCATAGTTTGGGGGTCCCAAAGCGATTTCCATGGTTGTCGAACTCCAAGGTGCGCTTACGTGTCGGTCATCAACAACCACAGTTTTTACCGATTCTGGCCCGTTTCTTGGACTATTACTCAGTTTTACGGCGCCGGAGTGATTTCCACGATTGACGAACACCGGGGTGCATTTATGTGTCGGTCATCAACACTCACAGTTTGAGCCGATTCTGGCCCGATTCATGGACTATTACTCATTGATTTGGGGTCCCTGAGCGATTTCCATGATTGACGAACCTCGGGGTGCGTTTATGTATCGTTCATCAATAATCCTAGGTTTGTCCGATTCTGGGCTCTTTCATGGACTATTATTCACCAATTTGGGGTCCCAAAGCGATTTCCATGATTGTCGAACCCAAGGTGTTCTTATATGTTGGTCGTCAAGACTCGTAGTTTGGACCGATTCTAGCCCGTTTCTTGGACTATTACACAGTTTTGGGGCCCCGAAGTGATTTCGACAATTGACGAACCCCAGAGCATGTTTACATGTCGGTCATAAACACTCACAATTTTGGCTGATTCTGGTCCGTTTCATGCACTATTACTCAGCATTTAGGGGTCCCAGAGCGATTTCCATGATTGACGATCCCCGGGGTGCGTTCATGTGTCCGTCGTCAACACTCATAGTTTTGGCCAATTCTGTCCCGTCGTCAACGCACTATTACTCAGCGTTTTGGTGCCCAGAGTGATTTCCACAATTGACGATCCCCGGGGTGGGTTTACGTGTCCGTCGTCAACACACACTGTTTTGGCAAATTCTGACCCGTTTCTTGGACTACAACTCACCATTTTGGGGTCCCAAAGCGATTTCCATGGTTGTCGAACCCTAAGGTGTGCTTATGTGTTGGTCATAAACACTCGAAGTTTGAGCCGATTCTGGCCCGATTCATGGACTATTACTCATTGATTTGGGGTCCCTGAGCGATTTCCATGATTGACGAACCTCGGGGTGCGTTTATGTATCGTTCATCAATAATCCTAGGTTTGTCCGATTCTGGGCTCTTTCATGGACTATTATTCACCAATTTGGGGTCCCAAAGCGATTTCCATGGTTGTCGAACCCAAGGTGTTCTTATATGTTGGTCGTCAAGACTCGTAGTTTGGACCGATTCTAGCCCGTTTCTTGGACTATTACATAGTTTTGGGGCCCCGAAGTGATTTCGACAATTGACGAACCCCAGAGCACGTTTACGTGTCGGTCATAAACACTCACAATTTTGGCTGATTCTGGTCCGTTTCATGCACTATTACTCAGCATTTAGGGGTCCCAGAGCGATTTCCATGATTGACGATCCCCGGGGTGCGTTCATGTGTCCGTCGTCAATACTCACAGTTTTGGCCAATTCTGACCTGTTTCATTGACTATTACTCACCGATTTTGGGCCCGAAGCGATTTCCATAGTTATTGAACCTAAGGTGCGCTTGCGTGTCGGTCATCAACACTCGCAGTTTTAGCCGATTCTGGCCCGTTTCTTGGACTATTACTCACTGTTTTGGGGTCCCAGAGTGATTTCCACGATTGACGAACCCCAGGGTGCGTTTACGTGTCGGTCATCAACACTCGTGGCTTTTGTCGATTCTGACCCGTTTCATGGACTATTACTCACCGGTTTGGAGTCCCGAAGCAATTTCGTGGTTGTTTAACCCCAAGGTGCACTTACGTGTCGGTCATCAACAACCACAGTTTTTACCGATTCTGGCCCGTTTCTTGGACTATTACTCAGTTTTACGGCGTCGGAGTGATTTCCACGATTGACGAACACCGGGGTGCATTTATGTGTCGGTCATCAACACTCACAGTTTGAGCCGATTCTGGCCCGATTCATGGACTATTACTCATTGATTTGGGGTCCCTGAGCGATTTCCATGATTGACGAACCTCGGGGTGCGTTTATGTATCGTTCATCAATAATCCTAGGTTTGTCCGATTCTGGGCTCTTTCATGGACTATTATTCACCAATTTGGGGTCCCAAAGCGATTTCCATGATTGTCGAACCCAAGGTGTTCTTATATGTTGGTCGTCAAGACTCGTAGTTTGGACCGATTCTAGCCCGTTTCTTGGACTATTACATAGTTTTGGGGCCCCGAAGTGATTTCGACAATTGACGAACTCCAGAGCACGTTTACGTGTCGGTCATAAACACTCACAATTTTGGCTCATTCTGGTCCGTTTCATGCACTATTACTCAGCATTTAGGGGTCCCAGAGCGATTTCCATGATTGACGATCCCCGGGGTGCGTTCATGTGTCCGTCGTCAACACTCATAGTTTTGGCCAATTCTGTCCCGTTTCATTGACTATTACTCACCGATTTTGGGCCCGAAGCGATTTCCATAGTTACTGAACCTAAGGTGCGCTTACGTGTCGGTCATCAACACTCGCAGTTTTGGCCGATTCTGGCCCGTTTCTTGTACTATTACTCACTGTTTTGGGGTCCCGGAGTGATTTCCACGATTGACGAACCCCAGGGTGCGTTTATGTGTTGGTCATCAACACTCGTGGCTTTTGTCGATTCTGACCCGTTTCATGGACTATTACTCACCGTTTTGGGGTCCCAAAGCAAATTCATGGTTGTTTAATCCCAAGGGGTGCTTACGTGTCGGTCATCAACAACCACAATTTTTACCGATTCTGGCCCGTTTCTTGGACTATTACTCAGTTTTTCGGCCCCAGAGTGATTTCCACGATTGACGAACACCGGGGTGCATTTATGTGTCGGTCATCAACACTCATAGTTTGGGCCGATTCTGGCCCGTTTCATGGACTATTACTCACAGATTTGGGGTCCCTGAGCGATTTCCATGATGGACGAACCCCGGGGTGCGTTTATGTATCGTTCATAAACAATCCTAGGTTTATCCGGTTCTAGGCTCTTTCATGGACTATTACTCACAGTTTGGGGGTCCCAAAGCGATTTCCATGGTGACGAACCCCAAGGTGTGCTTACACGTTGGTCGTCAAGACTCGCAGTTTGGGCTGATTCTGGCCCATTTCTTGGACTATTACTCAGTTTTGGGGTCCCGAAGTGATTTCCACAATTGACGAACCCCGGGGTGTGTTTACGTATCGGTTATCAACACTCACAATTTTTGCCGATTCTGGTCCGTTTCGGGCACTATTACTCAGCGTTTTGGGGCCCAGAGTGATTTCCACAATTGACGATCCCCGGGGTGCATTTACATGTCGGTCATCAACACTCGTGGCTTTTGTCGATTCTGACCCGTTTCATGGACTATTACTCACCGTTTTGGGGTCCCAAAGAAATTTCATGGTTGTTTAACCCCAAGGTGCGCTTACGTGTCGGTCATCAACAACCACAGTNCCACAATTGACGAACCCCGGGGTGTGTTTACGTATCGGTTATCAACACTCACAATTTTTGCCGATTCTGGTCCGTTTCGGGCACTATTACTCAGCGTTTTGGGGCCCAGAGTGATTTCCACAATTGACGATCCCCGGGGTGCATTTACATGTCGGTCATCAACACTCGTGGCTTTTGTCGATTCTGACCCGTTTCATGGACTATTACTCACCGTTTTGGGGTCCCAAAGCAATTTCATGGTTGTTTAACCCCAAGGTGCGCTTACGTGTCGGTCATCAACAACCACAGTTTTTACCGATTCTGGCCCGTTTCTTGGACTATTACTCAGTTTTACGGCGCCGGAGTGATTTCCACGATTGACGAACACCGGGGTGCATTTATGTGTCGGTCATCAACACTCACAGTTTGGGCCGATTCTGGCCCTTTTCAGGGACTATTACTCACTGATTTCGGGTCCCTGAGCGATTTGCATGATTGACGAACCCCGGGGTGCGTTTATGTATCGTTCATAAACAATCCTAGGTTTATCCGGTTCTGGTCTCTTTCATGGACTATTACTCACAGTTTGGGGGTCCCAAAGCGATTTCCATGGTTGTCGAACCCCAAGGTGTGCTTACACGTTGGTCGTCAAGACTCGCAGTTTGGGTTGATTCTGGCCCATTTCTTGGACTATTACTCAGTTTTGGGGTCCAGAAGTGATTTCCACGATTGACGAACACCGGGGTGTGTTTACGTGTCGGTTATCAACACTCACAATTTTTGCCGATTCTGGTCCGTTTCACGCACTATTACTCAGCGTTTTGGTGCCCAGAGTGATTTCCACAATTGACGATCCCCGGGGTGGGTTTACGTGTCCGTCGTCAACACACACTGTTTTGGCAAATTCTGACCCGTTTCTTGGACTACAACTCACCATTTTGGGGTCCCAAAGCGATTTCCATGGTTGTCGAACCCTAAGGTGTGCTTATGTGTTGGTCATCAACACTCAAAGTTTGAGCCGATTCTGGCCCGATTCATGGATTATTACTCATTGATTTGGGGTCCCTGAGCGATTTCCATGATTGACGAACCTCGGGGTGCGTTTATGTATCGTTCATCAATAATCCTAGGTTTGTCCGATTCTGGGCTCTTTCATGGACTATTATTCACCAATTTGGGGTCCCAAAGCGATTTCCATGGTTGTCGAACCCAAGGTGTTCTTATATGTTGGTCGTCAAGACTCGTAGTTCGGACCGATTCTAGCCCGTTTCTTGGACTATTACATAGTTTTGGGGCCCCGAAGTGATTTCGACAATTGACGAACCCCAGAGCACGTTTACGTGTCGGTCATAAACACTCACAATTTTGGCTAATTCTGGTCCGTTTCATGCACTATTACTCAGCATTTAGGGGTCCCAGAGCGATTTCCATGATTGACGATCCCCGGGGTGCATTCATGTGTCCGTCGTCAATACTCACAGTTTTGGCCAATTCTGACCTGTTTCATTGACTATTACTCACCGATTTTGGGCCCAAAGCGATTTCCATAGTTATTGAACCTAAGGTGCGCTTGCGTGTCGGTCATCAACACTCGCAGTTTTAGCCGATTCTGGCCCGTTTCTTGGACTATTACTCACTGTTTTGGGGTCCCAGAGTGATTTCCACGATTGACGAACCCCAGGGTGCGTTTACGTGTCGGTCATCAACACTCGTGGCTTTTGTCGATTCTGACCCGTTTCATGGACTATTACTCACCGTTTTGGGGTCCCAAAGCAATTTCATGGTTGTTTAACCCCAAGGAGCACTTACGTGTCGGTCATCAACAACCACAGTTTTACCGATTCTGGNCCCAAAGCGATTTCCATGGTGTCGAACCCCAAGGTGTGCTTACACGTTGGTCGTCAAGACTCGCAGTTTGGGCTGATTCTGGCCCATTTCTTGGACTATTACTCAGTTTTGGGGTCCCGAAGTGATTTCCACAATTGACGAACCCCGGGGTGTGTTTACGTGTCGGTTATCAACAGTCACAATTTTTGCCGATTCTGGTCCGTTTCGCGCACTATTACTCAGCGTTTTGGGGCCCAGAGTGATTTCCACAATTGACGATCCCCGGGGTGCGTTTACGTGTCGGTCATGAACAATCGTGGCTTTTGTCGATTCTGACCCGTTTCATGGACTATTACTCACCGGTTTGGGGTCCCAAAGCAATTTCGCGGTTGTTTAACCCCAAGGTGCACTTACGTGTCGGTCATCAACAACCACAGTTTTTACAGATTCTGGCCCGTTTCTTGGACTATTACTCAGTTTTACGGTGCCGGAGTGATTTCCACGATTGACGAACACCGGGGTGCATTTATGTGTCGGTCATCAACACTCACAGTTTGAGCCGATTCTGGCCCGATTCATGGACTATTACTCATTGATTTGGGGTCCCTGAGCTATTTCCATGATTGACGAACCTCGGGGTGCGTTTATGTATCGTTCATCAATAATCCTAGGTTTGTCCGATTCTGGGCTCTTTCATGGACTATTATTCACCAATTTGGGGTCCCAAAGCGATTTCCATGGTTGTCGAACCCAAGGTGTTCTTATATGTTGGTCGTCAAGACTCGTAGTTTGGACCGATTCTAGCCCGTTTCTTGGACTATTACACAGTTTTGGGGCCCCGAAGTGATTTCGACAATTGACGAACCCCAGAGCACGTTTACGTGTCGGTCATAAACACTCACAATTTTGGCTGATTCTGGTCCGTTTCATGCACTATTACTCAGCATTTAGGGGTCCCAGAGCGATTTCCATGATTGACGATCCCCGGGGTGCGTTCATGTGTCCGTCGTCAACACACATAGTTTTGGCCAATTCTGTCCCGTTTCATTGACTATTACTCACCGATTTTGGGCCCGAAGCGATTTCCATAGTTACTGAACCTAAGGTGCGCTTACGTGTCGGTCATCAACACTCGCAGTTTTGGCCGATTCTGGCCCGTTTCTTGTACTATTACTCACTGTTTTGGGGTCCCGGAGTGATTTCCACGATTGACGAATCCCAGGGTGCGTTTATGTGTCAGTCATCAACACTCGTGGCTTTTGTCGATTCTGACCCGTTTCATGGACTATTACTCACCGTTTTGGGGTCCCAAACCAATTTCATGGTTGTTTAATCCCAAGGAGTGCTTACGTGTCGGTCATCAACAACCACAGTTTTTACCGATTCTGGCCCGTTTCTTGGACTATTACTCAGTTTTTCGGCCCCAGAGTGATTTCCACGATTGACGAACACCGGGGTGCATTTATGTGTCGGTCATCAACACTCATAGTTTGGGCCGATTCTGGCCCGTTTCATGGACTATTACTCACAGATTTGGGGTCCCTGAGCGATTTCCATGATGGACGAACCCCGGGGTGCGTTTATGTATCGTTCATAAACAATCCTAGGTTTATCCGGTTCTGTGCTCTTTCATGGACTATTACTCACAGTTTGGGGGTCCCAAAGCGATTTCCATGGTGTCGAACCCCAAGGTGTGCTTACACGTTGGTCGTCAAGACTCGCAGTTTGGGCTGATTCTGGCCCATTTCTTGGACTATTACTCAGTTTTGGGGTCCCGAAGTGATTTCCACAATTGACGAACCCCGGGGTGTGTTTACGTATCGGTTATCAACACTCAGAATTTTTGCCGATTTTGGTCCGTTTCGGGCACTATTACTCAGCGTTTTGGGGCCCAGAGTGATTTCCACAATTGACGATCCCCGGGGTGCATTTACATGTCGGTCATCAACACTCGTGGCTTTTGTCGATTCTGACCCGTTTCATGGACTATTACTCACCGTTTTGGGGTCCCAAAGAAATTTCATGGTTGTTTAACCCCAAGGTGCGCTTACGTGTCGGTCATCAACAACCACAGTTTTTACCGATTCTGGCCCGTTTCTTGGACTATTACTCAGTTTTACGGCGCCGGAGTGATTTCCACGATTGACGAACACCGGGGTGCATTTATGTGTCGGTCATCAACACTCACAGTTTGGGCCGATTCTGGCCCGTTTCAGGGACTATTACTCACTGATTTGGGGTCCCTGAGCGATTTGCATGATTGACGAACCCCGGGGTGTGTTTACGTGTCGGTTATCAACACTCACAATTTTTGCCGATTCTGGTCCGTTTCATGGACTATTACTCACCGTTTTGGGGTCCCAAAGAAATTTCATGGTTGTTTAACCCCAAGGTGCGCTTACGTGTCGGTCATCAACAACCACAGTTTTTACCGATTCTGGCCCGTTTCTTGGACTATTACTCAGTTTTACGGCGCCGGAGTGATTTCCACGATTGACGAACACCGGGGTGCATTTATGTGTCGGTCATCAACACTCACAGTTTGGGCCGATTCTGGCCCGTTTCAGGGACTATTACTCACTGATTTGGGGTCCCTGAGCGATTTGCATGATTGACGAACCCCGGGGTGCGTTTATGTATCGTTCATAAACAATCCTAGGTTTATCCGATTCTGGTCTCTTTCATGGACTATTACTCACAGTTTGGGGGTCCCAAAGCGATTTCCATGGTTGTCGAACCCCAAGGTGTGCTTACACGTTGGTCGTCAAGACTCGCAGTTTGGGTTGATTCTGGCCCATTTCTTGGACTATTACTCAGTTTTGGGGTCCAGAAGTGATTTCCACGATTGACGAACCCCGGGGTGTGTTTACGTGTCGGTTATCAACACTCACAATTTTTGCCGATTCTGGTCCGTTTCACGCACTATTACTCAGCGTTTTGGTGCCCAGAGTGATTTCCACAATTGACGATCCCCGGGGTGGGTTTACGTGTCCGTCGTCAACACACACTGTTTTGGCAAATTCTGACCCGTTTCTTGGACTACAACTCACCATTTTGGGGTCCCAAAGCGATTTCCATGGTTGTCGAACCCTAAGGTGTGCTTATGTGTTGGTCATCAACACTCGAAGTTTGAGCCGATTCTGGCCCAGTTCATGGACTATTACTCATTGATTTGGGGTCCCTGAGCGATTTCCATGATTGACGAACCTCGTGGTGCGTTTATGTATCGTTCATCAATAATCCTAGGTTTGTCCGATTCTGGGCTCTTTCATGCACTATTATTCACCAATTTGGGGTCCCAAAGCGATTTCCATGGTTGTCGAACCCAAGGTGTTCTTATATGTTGGACGTCAAGACTCGTAGTTTGGACCGATTCTAGCCCGTTTCTTGGACTATTACATAGTTTTGGGGCCCCGAAGTGATTTCGACAATTGACGAACCCCAGAGCACGTTTACGTGTCGGTCATAAACACTCACAATTTTGGCTGATTCTGGTCCGTTTCATGCACTATTACTCAGCATTTAGGGGTCCCAGAGCGATTTCCATGATTGACGATCCCCGGGGTGCGTTCATGTGTCCGTCGTCAATACTCACAGTTTTGGCCAATTCTGACCTGTTTCATTGACTATTACTCACCGATTTTGGGCCCGAAGCGATTTCC
>CAJFDF010000153.1:51534-77076 GCA_904067115.1 Aegilops sharonensis
TGGTTGTTTAACCCCAAGGTGCACTTACGTGTCGGTCATCAACAACCACAATTTTTACCGATTCTGGCCCGTTTCTTGGACTATTACTCAGTTTTACGGCGCCGGAGTGATTTCCACGATTGACGAACACCGGGGTGCATTTATGTGTCGGTCATCAACACTCACAGTTTGAGCCGATTCTGGCCCGATTCATGGACTATTACTCATTGATTTGGGGTCCCTGAGCGATTTCCATGATTGACGAACCTCGGGGTGCGTTTATGTATCGTTCATCAATAATCCTAGGTTTGTCCGATTCTGGGCTCTTTCATGGACTATTATTCACCAATTTGGGGTCCCAAAGCGATTTCCATGGTTGTCGAACCCAAGGTGTTCTTATATGTTGGTCGTCAAGACTCGTAGTTTGGACCGATTCTAGCCCGTTTCTTGGACTATTACACAGTTTTGGGGCCCCGAAGTGATTTCGAGAATTGACGAACCCCAGAGCACGTTTACGTGTCGGTCATAAACACTCACAATTTTGGCTGATTCTGGTCCATTTCATGCACTATTACTCAGCATTTAGGGGTCCCAGAGCGATTTCCATGATTGACGATCCCCGGGGTGCGTTCATGTGTCCGTCGTCAATACTCACAAGTTTGGCCAATTCTGACCCGTTTCATTGACTATTACTCACCGATTTTGGGCCCGAAGCGATTTTCATAGTTACTGAACCTAAGGTGCGCTTACGTGTCGGTCATCAACACTCGCAGTTTTGGCCGATTCTGGCCCGTTTCTTGGACTATTACTCACTGTTTTGGGGTCCCGGAGTGATTTCCTCGATTGACGAACCCCAAGGTGCATTTACGTGTCGGTCATCAACACTCGTGGCTTTTGTCGATTCTGACCCGTTTCATGGACTATTACTCACTGGTTTGGGGTCCCAAAGCAATTTCATGGTTGTTTAACCCCAAGGTGCACTTACGTGTCGGTCATCAACAACCACAGTTTTTACCGATTCTGGCCCGTTTCTTGGACTATTACTCAGTTTTACGGCGCCGGAGTGATTTCCACGATTGACGAATACCGGGGTGCATTTATGTGTCGGTCATCAACACTCATTGTTTGGGCCGATTCTGGCCCGTTTCATGGACTATTACTCACAGATTTGGGGTCCCTGAGCGATTTCCATGATTGACGAACCCCGGGGTGCGTTTATGTATCGTTCATAAACAATCCTAGGATTATCCGGTTCTGGGCTCTTTCATGGACTATTACTCATAGTTTGGGGGTCCCAAAGCGATTTCCATGGTGTCGAACCCCAAGTTGTGCTTACACGTTGGTCGTCAAGACTCGCAGTTTGGGGTTATTTTGGCCCATTTCTTGGACTATTACTCAGTTTTGGGGTCCCGAAGTGATTTCCACAATTGCCGAACCCCGGGGTGTGTTTACGTATCGGTTATCAACACTCACATTTTTTGCCGATTCTGGTCCGTTTCGGGCACTATTACTCAGCGTTTTGGGGCCCAGAGTGATTTCCACAATTGACGATCCCCGGGGTGCATTTACATGTCGGTCATCAACACTCGTGGCTTTTGTCGATTCTGACCCGTTTCATGGACTATTACTCACCGTTTTGGGGTCCCAAAGCAATTTCATGGTTGTTTAACCCCAAGGTGCGCTTACGTGTCGGTTATCAACAACCACCGTTTTTACCGATTCTGGCCCGTTTCTTGGACTATTACTCAGTTTTACGGCGCCGGAGTGATTTCCACGATTGACGAACACCGGGGTGCATTTATGTGTCGGTCATCAACACTCACAGTTTGGGCCGATTCTGGCCCGTTTCAGGGACTATTACTCACTGATTTGGGGTCCCTGAGCGATTTGCATGATTGACGAACCCCGGGGTGCGTTTATGTATCGTTCATAAACAATCCTAGGTTTATCCGGTTCTGGTCTCTTTCATGGACTATTACTCACAGTTTGGGGGTCCCAAAGCGATTTCCATGGTTGTCGAACCCCAAGGTGTGCTTACACGTTGGTCGTCAAGACTCGCAGTTTGGGTTGATTCTGGCCCATTTCTTGGACTATTACTCAGTTTTGGGGTCCAGAAGTGATTTCCACGATTGACGATCCCCGGGGTGTGTTTACGTGTCGGTTATCAACACTCACAATTTTTGCCGATTCTGGTCCGTTTCACGCACTATTACTCAGCGTTTTGGTGCCCAAAGTGATTTCCACAATTGACGATCCCCGGGGTGGGTTTACGTGTCCGTCGTCAACACACACTGTTTTGGCAAATTCTGACCCGTTTCTTGGACTACAACTCACCATTTTGGGGTCCCAAAGCGATTTCCATGGTTGTCGAACCCTAAGGTGTGCTTATGTGTTGGTCATCAACACTCGAAGTTTGAGCCGATTCTGGCCCGATTCATGGACTATTACTCATTGATTTGGGGTCCCTGAGCGATTTCCATGATTGACGAACCTCGGGGTGCGTTTATGTATCGTTCATCAATAATCCTAGGTTTGTCCGATTCTGGGCTCTTTCATGGACTATTATTCACCAATTTGGGGTCCCAAAGCGATTTCCATGGTTGTCGAACCCAAGGTGTTCTTATATGTTGGACGTCAAGACTCGTAGTTTGGACCGATTCTAGCCCGTTTCTTGGACTATTACATAGTTTTGGGGCCCCGAAGTGATTTCGACAATTGACGAACCCCAGAGCACGTTTACGTGTCNTATTACTCATTGATTTGGGGTCCCTGAGCGATTTCCATGATTGACGAACCTCGGGGTGCGTTTATGTATCGTTCATCAATAATCCTAGGTTTGTTCGATTCTGGGCTCTTTCATGGACTATTATTCACCAATTTGGGGTCCCAAAGTGATTTCCATGGTTGTCGAACCCAAGGTGTTCTTATATGTTGGTCGTCAAGCCTCGTAGTTTGGACCGATTCTAGCCCGTTTCTTGGACTATTACACAGTTTTGGGGCCCCGAAGTGATTTCGAGAATTGACGAACCCCAGAGCACGTTTACGTGTCGGTCATAAACACTCACAATTTTGGCTGATTCTGGTCCGTTTCATGCACTATTACTCAGCATTTAGGGGTCCCAGAGCGATTTCCATGATTGACGATCCCCGGGGAGCGTTCATGTGTCCGTCGTCAATACTCACAGGTTTGGCCAATTCTGACCCGTTTCATTGACTATTACTCACCGATTTTGGGCCCGAAGCGACTTTCATAGTTACTGAACCTAAGGTGCGCTTACGTGTCGGTCATCAACACTCGCAGTTTTGGCCGATTCTGGCCCGTTTCTTGGACTATTACTCACTGTTTTGGGGTCCCGGAGTGATTTACTAGATTGACGAACCCCAGTGTGCATTTACGTGTCGGTCATCAACACTCGTGGCTTTTGTCGATTCTGACCTGTTTCATGGACTATTACTCACTGGTTTGGGGTCCCAAAGCAATTTCATGGTTGTTTAACCCCAAGGTGCACTTACGTGTCGGTCATCAACAACCACAGTTTTTACCGATTCTGGCCCGTTTCTTGGACTATTACTCAGTTTTACAGCGCCGGAGTGATTTCCACGATTGACGAACACCGGGGTGCATTTATGTGTCGGTCATCAACACTCATAGTTTGGGCCGATTCTGGCCCGTTTCATGGACTATTACTCACAAATTTGGGGTCCCTGAGCGATTTCCATGATTGACGAACCCCGGGGTTCGTTTATGTATCGTTCATAAACAATCCTTGGTTTATCCGGTTCTGGGCTCTTTCATGGACTATTACTCACAGTTTGGGGGTCCCAAAGCGATTTCTATGGTTGTCAAACCCAAAGGTGTGCTTACACGTTGGTCGTCAAGACTCGCAGTTTGGGCTGATTCTGGCCCATTTCTTGGACTATTACTCAGTTTTGGGGTCCCGAATTGATTTCCACGATTGACGAACCACGGGGTGTGTTTACGTGTCGGTTATCAACACTCACAATTTTTGCCGATTCTGGTCCGTTTCGCGCACTATTACTCAGCGTTTTGTGGCCTAGAGTGATTTCCACAATTGACAATCCCACGGGTGTGTTTACGTGTCTGTCGTCAACACACACTGTTTGGGCAAATTCTGACCCGTTTCTTGGACTACAACTCACCATTTTGGGGTCCCAAAGCGATTTCCATGGTTGTCGAACCCTAAGGTGTGCTTATGTGTTGGTCATCAACACTCGTAGTTTGAGCCGATTCTGGCCCGATTCATGGACTATTACTCATTGATTTGGGGTTCCTGAGTGATTTCCATGATTGACGAACCTCGGGGTGCGTTTATGTATCGTTCATCAATAATCCTAGGTTTGTCCGATTCTGGGCTCTTTCATGGACTATTACTCACAAATTTGGGGTCCCAAAGCGATTTCCGTGGTTGTCGAACCCAAGGTGTTCTTATATGTTGGTCGTCAAGACTCGTAGTTTGGACCGATTCTAGCCTGTTTCTTGGACTATTACACAGTTTTGGGGCCCCGAAGTGATTTCGACAATTGACGAACCCCAGAGCACGTTTACGTGTCGGTCATAAACACTCACAATTTTGGCTGATTCTAGTCCGTTTCATGCACTACTACTCAGCATTTAGGGGTCCCAGAGCGATTTCCATGATTGACGATCCCCGGGGTGCGTTCATGTGTCCGTCGTCAACACTCACAGTTTTGGCCAATTCTGACCCGTTTCATTGACTATTACTCACCGATTTTGGGCCCAAAGCGATTTCCATAGTTACTGAACCTAAGGTGCGCTTGCGTGTCGGTCATCAACACTCGCAGTTTTTGCCGATTCTGGCCCGTTTCTTGGACTATTACTCACTGTTTTGGGGTCCCGGAGTGATTTCCACGATTGACGAACCCCAGGGTGCGTTTACGTGTCGGTCATCAACACTCGTGGCTTTTGTCGATTCTGACCCATTTCATGGACTATTACTCACCGTTTTGGGGTCCCAAAGCAATTTCATGGTTGTTTAACCCCAAGGAGCGCTTACGTGTCGGTCATCATCAACCACAGTTTTTACCGATTCTGGCCCGTTTCTTGGACTATTACTCAGTTTTATGGCCCCGGAGTGATTTCCACGATTGACGAACACCGGGGTGCATTTATGTGTCGGTCATCAACACTCACAGTTTGGGCCGATTCTGGCCCGTTTCATGGACTATTACTCACAGATTTGGGGTCCCTGAGCGATTTCCATGATGGACGAACCCCGGGGTGCGTTTATGTATCGTTCATAAACAATCCTAGGTTTATCCGGTTCTCGGCCCTTTCATGGACTATTACTCACAGTTTGGGGGTCCCAAAGCGATTTCCATGGTTGCCGAACCCCAAGGTGTGCTTACATGTTGGTCGTCAACACTCGCAGTTTGGGCTGATTCGGGCCCATTTCTTGGACTATTACTCAGTTTTGGGGTCCCAAAGTGATTTCCCCGATTGACGAACCCCGGGGTGTGTTTACGTGTCGGTTATCAACACTCACAAGTTTTGCGGATTCTGGTCTGTTTCGCACACTATTACTCAGCGTTTTGGGGCCGAGAGTGATTTCCACAATTGACGATCCCTGGGGTGCGTTTACGTGTCGGTCATGAACACTCGTGGCTTTTGTCGATTCTGACCCGTTTCATGGACTATTACTCACCGGTTTGGGGTCCCAAAGCAATTTCGTGGTTGTTTAACCCCAAGGTGCACTTACGTGTCGGTCATCAACAACCACAATTTTTACCGATTCTGGCCCGTTTCTTGGACTATTACTCAGTTTTACGGCGCCGGAGTGATTTCCACGATTGACGAACACCGGGGTGCATTTATGTGTCGGTCATCAACACTCGCAGTTTGAGCCGATTCTGGCCCGATTCATGGACTATTACTCAGAGATTTGGGGTCCCTGAGCGATTTCTATGATTGACGAACCCCGGGGTGTGTTTACGTATCGGTTATCAACACTCACAAGTTTTGCGGATTCTGGTCTGTTTCGCACACTATTACTCAGCGTTTTGGGGCCGAGAGTGATTTCCACATTTGACAACCCCGGGGTGCATTTACGTGTCGGTCATCATCAACCACAGTTTTTACCGATTCTGGCCCGTTTCTTGGACTATAACTCACCATTTTGGGGTCCCAAAGCGATTTCCGTGGTTGTCGAACCCACGGGGATCTTATATGTTGGACGTCAAGACTCGTAGTTTGGGCGGATTCTAGCCCGTTTCTGGGACGATTACACAGTTTTGGGGCCCCGAAGTGATTTCGAGAATTGACGAACCCCAGGGTGCGTTTACGTGTCCGTCGTCAACACTCACAGTTTGGGCCGATTCTGGCCCGATTCATGGACTATTACTCAGAGATTTGGGGTCCCTGAGCGATTTCTATGATTGACGAACCCCGGGGTGTGTTTACGTATCGGTTATCAACACTCACAAGTTTTGCGGATTCTGGTCTGTTTCGCACACTATTACTCAGCGTTTTGGGGCCGAGAGTGATTTCCACATTTGACAACCCCGGGGTGCATTTACGTGTCGGTCATCATCAACCACAGTTTTTACCGATTCTGGCCCGTTTCTTGGACTATAACTCACCATTTTGGGGTCCCAAAGCGATTTCCGTGGTTGTCGAACCCACGGGGATCTTATATGTTGGACGTCAAGACTCGTAGTTTGGGCGGATTCTAGCCCGTTTCTGGGACGATTACACAGTTTTGGGGCCCCGAAGTGATTTCGAGAATTGACGAACCCCAGGGTGCGTTTACGTGTCCGTCGTCAACACTCACAGTTTGGGCCGATTCTGGCCCGATTCATGGACTATTACTCAGAGATTTGGGGTCCCTGAGCGATTTCTATGATTGACGAACCCCGGGGTGTGTTTACGTATCGGTTATCAACACTCACAAGTTTTGCGGATTCTGGTCTGTTTCGCACACTATTACTCAGCGTTTTGGGGCCGAGAGTGATTTCCACATTTGACAACCCCGGGGTGCATTTACGTGTCGGTCATCATCAACCACAGTTTTTACCGATTCTGGCCCGTTTCTTGGACTATAACTCACCATTTTGGGGTCCCAAAGCGATTTCCGTGGTTGTCGAACCCACGGGGATCTTATATGTTGGACGTCAAGACTCGTAGTTTGGGCGGATTCTAGCCCGTTTCTGGGACGATTACACAGTTTTGGGGCCCCGAAGTGATTTCGAGAATTGACGAACCCCAGGGTGCGTTTACGTGTCCGTCGTCAACACTCACAGTTTGGGCCGATTCTGGCCCGATTCATGGACTATTACTCAGAGATTTGGGGTCCCTGAGCGATTTCTATGATTGACGAACCCCGGGGTGTGTTTACGTATCGGTTATCAACACTCACAAGTTTTGCGGATTCTGGTCTGTTTCGCACACTATTACTCAGCGTTTTGGGGCCGAGAGTGATTTCCACATTTGACAACCCCGGGGTGCATTTACGTGTCGGTCATCATCAACCACAGTTTTTACCGATTCTGGCCCGTTTCTTGGACTATAACTCACCATTTTGGGGTCCCAAAGCGATTTCCGTGGTTGTCGAACCCACGGGGATCTTATATGTTGGACGTCAAGACTCGTAGTTTGGGCGGATTCTAGCCCGTTTCTGGGACGATTACACAGTTTTGGGGCCCCGAAGTGATTTCGAGAATTGACGAACCCCAGGGTGCGTTTACGTGTCCGTCGTCAACACTCACAGTTTGGGCCGATTCTGGCCCGATTCATGGACTATTACTCAGAGATTTGGGGTCCCTGAGCGATTTCTATGATTGACGAACCCCGGGGTGTGTTTACGTATCGGTTATCAACACTCACAAGTTTTGCGGATTCTGGTCTGTTTCGCACACTATTACTCAGCGTTTTGGGGCCGAGAGTGATTTCCACATTTGACAACCCCGGGGTGCATTTACGTGTCGGTCATCATCAACCACAGTTTTTACCGATTCTGGCCCGTTTCTTGGACTATAACTCACCATTTTGGGGTCCCAAAGCGATTTCCGTGGTTGTCGAACCCACGGGGATCTTATATGTTGGACGTCAAGACTCGTAGTTTGGGCGGATTCTAGCCCGTTTCTGGGACGATTACACAGTTTTGGGGCCCCGAAGTGATTTCGAGAATTGACGAACCCCAGGGTGCGTTTACGTGTCCGTCGTCAACACTCACAGTTTGGGCCGATTCTGGCCCGATTCATGGACTATTACTCAGAGATTTGGGGTCCCTGAGCGATTTCTATGATTGACGAACCCCGGGGTGTGTTTACGTATCGGTTATCAACACTCACAAGTTTTGCGGATTCTGGTCTGTTTCGCACACTATTACTCAGCGTTTTGGGGCCGAGAGTGATTTCCACATTTGACAACCCCGGGGTGCATTTACGTGTCGGTCATCATCAACCACAGTTTTTACCGATTCTGGCCCGTTTCTTGGACTATAACTCACCATTTTGGGGTCCCAAAGCGATTTCCGTGGTTGTCGAACCCACGGGGATCTTATATGTTGGACGTCAAGACTCGTAGTTTGGGCGGATTCTAGCCCGTTTCTGGGACGATTACACAGTTTTGGGGCCCCGAAGTGATTTCGAGAATTGACGAACCCCAGGGTGCGTTTACGTGTCCGTCGTCAACACTCACAGTTTGGGCCGATTCTGGCCCGATTCATGGACTATTACTCAGAGATTTGGGGTCCCTGAGCGATTTCTATGATTGACGAACCCCGGGGTGTGTTTACGTATCGGTTATCAACACTCACAAGTTTTGCGGATTCTGGTCTGTTTCGCACACTATTACTCAGCGTTTTGGGGCCGAGAGTGATTTCCACATTTGACAACCCCGGGGTGCATTTACGTGTCGGTCATCATCAACCACAGTTTTTACCGATTCTGGCCCGTTTCTTGGACTATAACTCACCATTTTGGGGTCCCAAAGCGATTTCCGTGGTTGTCGAACCCACGGGGATCTTATATGTTGGACGTCAAGACTCGTAGTTTGGGCGGATTCTAGCCCGTTTCTGGGACGATTACACAGTTTTGGGGCCCCGAAGTGATTTCGAGAATTGACGAACCCCAGGGTGCGTTTACGTGTCCGTCGTCAACACTCACAGTTTGGGCCGATTCTGGCCCGATTCATGGACTATTACTCAGAGATTTGGGGTCCCTGAGCGATTTCTATGATTGACGAACCCCGGGGTGTGTTTACGTATCGGTTATCAACACTCACAAGTTTTGCGGATTCTGGTCTGTTTCGCACACTATTACTCAGCGTTTTGGGGCCGAGAGTGATTTCCACATTTGACAACCCCGGGGTGCATTTACGTGTCGGTCATCATCAACCACAGTTTTTACCGATTCTGGCCCGTTTCTTGGACTATAACTCACCATTTTGGGGTCCCAAAGCGATTTCCGTGGTTGTCGAACCCACGGGGATCTTATATGTTGGACGTCAAGACTCGTAGTTTGGGCGGATTCTAGCCCGTTTCTGGGACGATTACACAGTTTTGGGGCCCCGAAGTGATTTCGAGAATTGACGAACCCCAGGGTGCGTTTACGTGTCCGTCGTCAACACTCACAGTTTGGGCCGATTCTGGCCCGATTCATGGACTATTACTCAGAGATTTGGGGTCCCTGAGCGATTTCTATGATTGACGAACCCCGGGGTGTGTTTACGTATCGGTTATCAACACTCACAAGTTTTGCGGATTCTGGTCTGTTTCGCACACTATTACTCAGCGTTTTGGGGCCGAGAGTGATTTCCACATTTGACAACCCCGGGGTGCATTTACGTGTCGGTCATCATCAACCACAGTTTTTACCGATTCTGGCCCGTTTCTTGGACTATAACTCACCATTTTGGGGTCCCAAAGCGATTTCCGTGGTTGTCGAACCCACGGGGATCTTATATGTTGGACGTCAAGACTCGTAGTTTGGGCGGATTCTAGCCCGTTTCTGGGACGATTACACAGTTTTGGGGCCCCGAAGTGATTTCGAGAATTGACGAACCCCAGGGTGCGTTTACGTGTCCGTCGTCAACACTCACAGTTTGGGCCGATTCTGGCCCGATTCATGGACTATTACTCAGAGATTTGGGGTCCCTGAGCGATTTCTATGATTGACGAACCCCGGGGTGTGTTTACGTATCGGTTATCAACACTCACAAGTTTTGCGGATTCTGGTCTGTTTCGCACACTATTACTCAGCGTTTTGGGGCCCAAAGTGATTTCCATGGTTGTCGAACCCTAAGGTGTGCTTATGTGTTGGTCATCAACACTCGAAGTTTGAGCCGATTCTGGCCCGATTCATGGACTATTACTCATTGATTTGGGGTCCCTGAGCGATTTCCATGATTGACGAACCTCGGGGTGCGTTTATGTATCGTTCATCAATAATCCTAGGTTTGTCCGATTCTGGGCTCTTTCATGGACTATTATTCACCAATTTGGGGTCCCAAAGCGATTTCCATGGTTGTCGAACCCAAGGTGTTCTTATATGTTGGACGTCAAGACTCGTAGTTTGGACCGATTCTAGCCCGTTTCTTGGACTGTTACATAGTTTTGGGGCCCCGAAGTGATTTCGACAATTGACGAACCCCAGAGCACGTTTACGTGTCGGTCATAAACACTCACAATTTTGGCTGATTCTGGTCCGTTTCATGCACTATTACTCAGCATTTAGGGGTCCCAGAGCGATTTCCATGATTGACGATCCCCGGGGTGCGTTCATGTGTCCGTCGTTAATACTCACAGTTTTGGCCAATTCTGACCTGTTTCATTGACTATTACTCACCGATTTTGGGCCCGAAGCGATTTCCATAGTTATTGAATCTAAGGTGCGCTTGCGTGTCGGTCATCAACACTCGCAGTTTTAGCCGATTCTGGCCCGTTTCTTGGACTATTACTCACTGTTTTGGGGTCCCAGAGTGATTTCCACGATTGACGAACCCCAGGGTGCGTTTACGTGTCGGTCATCAACACTCGCAGTTTTGGCCGATTCTAACCCGTTTCATGGACTATTACTCACCGTTTTGGGGTCCCAAAGCAATTTCATGGTTGTTTAACCCCAAGGAGCACTTACGTGTCGGTCATCAACAACCACAGTTTTACCGATTCTGGCCCTTTTCTTGGACTATTACTCAGTTTTATGGCCCCGGAGTGATTTCCACGATTGACGAACACCGGGGTGCATTTATGTGTCGGTCATCAACACTCACAGTTTTGGCCGATTCTGGCCCGTTTCCTGGACTATTACTCACAGATTTGGGGTCCCTGAGCGATTTCCATGATGGACGAACCCCGGGTGCGTTTACGTATCGTTCATAAACAATCCTAGGTTTATCCGGTTCTGGGCTCTTTCATGGACTATTACTCACAGTTTGGGGGTCCCAAAGCGATTTCCATGGTGTCGAACCCCAAGGTGTGCTTACACGTTGGTCGTCAAGACTCGCAGTTTGGGCTGATTCTGGCCCATTTCTTGGACTATTACTCAGTTTTGGGGTCCCGAAGTGATTTCCACAATTGACGAACCCCGGGGTGTGTTTACGTGTCGGTTATCAACAGTCACAATTTTTGCCGATTCTGGTCCGTTTCGCGCACTATTACTCAGCGTTTTGGGGCCCAGAGTGATTTCCACAATTGACGATCCCGGGGTGCATTTACGTGGCGGTCGTGAAGAATCGTGGCTTTTGTCGATTCTGACCCGTTTCATGGACTATTACTCCCCGGTTTGGGGGCCCAAAGCAATTTCGTGGTTGTTTAACCCCAAGGTGCACTTACGTGTCGGTCATCAACAACCACAGTTTTACCGATTCTGGCCCGTTTCTTGGACTATTACTCAGTTTTATGGCCCCGGAGTGATTTCCACGATTGACGAACCCCAGGGTGCGTTTACGTGTCGGTCATCAACACTCACAGTTTGAGCCGATTCTGGCCCGATTCATGGACTATTACTCATTGATTTGGGGTCCCTGAGCGATTTCCATGATGGACGAACCCCGGGTGCGTTTACGTATCGTTCATAAACAATCCTAGGTTTATCCGGTTCTGGGCTCTTTCATGGACTATTACTCACAGTTTGGGGGTCCCAAAGCGATTTCCATGGTGTCGAACCCCAAGGTGTGCTTACACGTTGGTCGTCAAGACTCGCAGTTTGGGCTGATTCGGGCCCATTTCTTGGACTATTACTCAGTTTTGGGGTCCCGGGGTGATTTCCATTATTGACGAACACCGGGGTGCGTTTACGTGTCGGTCATCAACACTCACAGTTTGAGCCGATTCTGGCCCGATTCATGGACTATTACTCATTGATTTGGGGTCCCTGAGCGATTTCCATGATGGACGAACCCCGGGTGCGTTTACGTATCGTTCATAAACAATCCTAGGTTTATCCGGTTCTGGGCTCTTTCATGGACTATTACTCACAGTTTGGGGGTCCCAAAGCGATTTCCATGGTGTCGAACCCCAAGGTGTGCTTACACGTTGGTCGTCAAGACTCGCAGTTTGGGCTGATTCTGGCCCATTTCTTGGACTATTACTCAGTTTTGGGGTCCCGAAGTGATTTCCACAATTGACGAACCCCGGGGTGTGTTTACGTGTCGGTTATCAACAGTCACAATTTTTGCCGATTCTGGTCCGTTTCGCGCACTATTACTCAGCGTTTTGGGGCCCAGAGTGATTTCCACAATTGACGATCCCGGGGTGCATTTACGTGTCGGTCATGAACAATCGTGGCTTTTGTCGATTCTGACCCGTTTCATGGACTATTACTCACCGGTTTGGGGTCCCAAAGCAATTTCGTGGTTGTTTAACCCCAAGGTGCACTTACGTGTCGGTCATCAACAACCACAGTTTTTACAGATTCTGGCCCGTTTCTTGGACTATTACTCAGTTTTACGGCGCCGGAGTGATTTCCACGATTGACGAACACGGGGGTGCATTTATGTGTCGGTCATCAACACTCACAGTTTGAGCCGATTCTGGCCCGATTCATGGACTATTACTCATTGATTTGGGGTCCCTGAGCTATTTCCATGATTGACGAACCTCGGGGTGCGTTTATGTATCGTTCATCAATAATCCTAGGTTTGTCCGATTCTGGGCTCTTTCATGGACTATTATTCACCAATTTGGGGTCCCAAAGCGATTTCCATGGTTGTCGAACCCAAGGTGTTCTTATATGTTGGTCGTCAAGACTCGTAGTTTGGACCGATTCTAGCCCGTTTCTTGGACTATTACACAGTTTTGGGGCCCCGAAGTGATTTCGAGAATTGACGAACCCCAGAGCACGTTTACGTGTCGGTCATAAACACTCACAATTTTGTCTGATTCTGGTCCATTTCATGCACTATTACTCAGCATTTAGGGGTCCCAGAGCGATTTCCATGATTGACGATCCCCGGGGTGCGTTCATGTGTCCGTCGTCAATACTCACAGGTTTGGCCAATTCTGACCCGTTTCATTGACTTTTACTCACCGATTTTGGGCCCGAAGCAATTTTCATAGTTACTGAACCTAAGGTGCGCTTACGTGTCGCTCATCAACACTCGCAGTTTTTGCCGATTCAGGCCCGTTTCTTGGACTATTACTCACTGTTTTGGGGTCCCGGAGTGATTTCCTCGATTGACGAACCCCAAGGTGCATTTACGTGTCGGTCATCAACACTCGTGGCTTTTGTCGATTCTGACCCGTTTCATGGACTATTACTCACTGGTTTGGGGTCCCAAAGCAATTTCATGGTTGTTTAACCCCAAGGTGCACTTACGTGTCGGTCATCAACAACCACAGTTTTTACCGATTCTGGCCCGTTTCTTGGACTATTACTCAGTTTTACGGCGCCGGAGTGATTTCCACGATTGACGAACACCGGGGTGCATTTATGTGTCGGTCATCAACACTCATAGTTTGGGCCGATTCTGGCCCGTTTCATGGACTATTACTCACAGATTTGGGGTCCCTGAGCGATTTCCATGATTGACGAACCCCGGGGTGCGTTTATGTATCGTTCATAAACAATCCTTGGTTTATCCAGTTCTGGGCTCTTTCATGGACTATTACTCACAGTTTGGGGGTCCCAAAGCGATTTCCATGGTTGTCAAACCCAAAGGTGTGCTTACACGTTGGTCGTCAAGACTCGCAGTTTGGGCTGATTCTGGCCCATTTCTTGGACTATTACTCAGTTTTGGGGTGCCGAATTGATTTCCACGATTGACGAACCACGGGGTGTGTTTACGTGTCGGTTATCAACACTCACAATTTTTGCCGATTCTGGTCCGTTTCGCGCACTATTACTCAGCGTTTTGGGGCCTAGAGTGATTTCCACAATTGACAATCCCCCGGGTGTGTTTACGTGTCCGTCGTCCACACACACTGTTTGGGCAAATTCTGACCCGTTTCTTGGACTACAACTCACCATTTTGGGGTCCCAAAGCGATTTCCATGGTTGTCGAACCCTAAGGTGTGCTTATGTGTTGGTCGTCAACACTCGTAGTTTGAGCCGATTCTGGCCCGATTCATGGACTATTACTCATTGATTTGGGGTTCCTGAGTGATTTCCATGATTGACGAACCTCGGGGTGCGTTTATGTATCGTTCATCAATCATCCTAGGTTTGTCCGATTCTGGGCTCTTTCATGGACTATTACTCACAAATTTGGGGTCCCAAAGCGATTTCCGTGGTTGTCGTACCCAAGGTGTTCTTATATGTTGGTCGTCAAGACTCGTAGTTTGGACCGATTCTAGCCTGTTTCTTGGACTATTACACAGTTTTGGGGCCCCGAAGTGATTTCGACAATTGACGAACCCCAGAGCACGTTTACGTGTCGGTCATAAACACTCACAATTTTGGCTGATTCTGGTCCGTTTCATGCACTACTACTCAGCATTTAGGGGTCCCAGAGCGATTTCCATGATTGACGATCCCCGGGGTGCGTTCATGTGTCCGTCGTCAACACTCACAGTTTTGGCCAATTCTGACCCGTTTCATTGACTATTACTCACCGATTTTGGGCCCGAAGCGATTTCCATAGTTACTGAACCTAAGGTGCGCTTACGTGTCGGTCATCAACACTCGCAGTTTTTGCCGATTCTGGCCCGTTTCTTGAACTATTACTCACTGTTTTGGGGTCCCGGAGTGATTTCCACGATTGACGAACCCCAGGGTGCGTTTACGTGTCGGTCATCAACACTCGTGGCTTTTGTCGATTCTGACCCATTTCATGGACTATTACTCACCGTTTTGGGGGTCCCAAAGCAATTTCATGGTTGTTTAACCCCAAGGAGCGCTTACGTGTCGGTCATCAACAACCACAGTTTTTACCGATTCTGGCCCGTTTCCTGGACTATTACTCAGTTTTATGGCCCCGGAGTGATTTCCACGATTGACGAACACCGGGGTGCATTTATGTGTCGGTCATCAACACTCACAGTTTGGGCCGATTCTGGCCCGTTTCATGGACTATTACTCACAGATTTTTGGTCCCTGAGCGATTTCCATGATGGACGAACCCCGGGGTGCGTTTATGTATCGTTCATAAACAATCCTAGGTTTATCCGGTTCTCGGCCCTTTCATGGACTATTACTCACAGTTTGGGGGTCCCAAAGCGATTTCCATGGTTGCCGAACCCCAAGGTGTGCTTACATGTTGGTCGTCAAGACTCGCAGTTTGGGCTGATTCGGGCCCATTTCTTGGACTATTACTCAGTTTTGGGGTCCCAAAGTGATTTCCACGATTGACGAACCCCGGGGTGTGTTTACGTGTCGGTTATCAACACTCACAATTTTTGCGGATTCTGGTCTGTTTCGCACACTATTACTCAGCGTTTTGGGGCCGAGAGTGATTTCCACAATTGACGATCCCTGGGGTGCGTTTACGTGTCGGTCATGAACACTCGTGGCTTTTGTCGATTCTGACCCGTTTCATGGACTATTACTCACTGGTTTGGGGTCCCAAAGCAATTTCATGGTTGTTTAACCCCAAGGTGCACTTACGTGTCGGTCATCAACAACCACAGTTTTTACCGATTCTGGCCCGTTTCTTGGACTATTACTCACTGTTTTGGGGTCCCGGAGCGATTTCCACGATTGACGAACCCCGGGGTGCGTTTATGTATCGTTCATAAACAATCCTAGGTTTATCCGGTTCTCGGCCCTTTCATGGACTATTACTCACAGTTTGGGGGTCCTAAAGCGATTTCCATGGTTGTCGAACCCCAAGGTGTGCTTACACGTTGGTCGTCAAGACTCGCAGTTTGGGCTGATTCTGGCCCATTTCTTGGACTATTACTCAGTTTTGGGGTCTCGAAGTGATTTCCACGATTGACGAACCCCGGGGTGCGTTTATGTATCGTTCATAAACAATCCTAGGTTTATCCGGTTCTCGGCCCTTTCATGGACTATTACTCACAGTTTGGGGGTCCTAAAGCGATTTCCATGGTTGTCGAACCCCAAGGTGTGCTTACACGTTGGTCGTCAAGACTCGCAGTTTGGGCTGATTCTGGCCCATTTCTTGGACTATTACTCAGTTTTGGGGTCTCGAAGTGATTTCCACGATTGACGAACCCCGGGGTGCGTTTATGTATCGTTCATAAACAATCCTAGGTTTATCCGGTTCTCGGCCCTTTCATGGACTATTACTCACAGTTTGGGGGTCCTAAAGCGATTTCCATGGTTGTCGAACCCCAAGGTGTGCTTACACGTTGGTCGTCAAGACTCGCAGTTTGGGCTGATTCTGGCCCATTTCTTGGACTATTACTCAGTTTTGGGGTCTCGAAGTGATTTCCACGATTGACGAACCCCGGGGTGCGTTTATGTATCGTTCATAAACAATCCTAGGTTTATCCGGTTCTCGGCCCTTTCATGGACTATTACTCACAGTTTGGGGGTCCTAAAGCGATTTCCATGGTTGTCGAACCCCAAGGTGTGCTTACACGTTGGTCGTCAAGACTCGCAGTTTGGGCTGATTCTGGCCCATTTCTTGGACTATTACTCAGTTTTGGGGTCTCGAAGTGATTTCCACGATTGACGAACCCCGGGGTGCGTTTATGTATCGTTCATAAACAATCCTAGGTTTATCCGGTTCTCGGCCCTTTCATGGACTATTACTCACAGTTTGGGGGTCCTAAAGCGATTTCCATGGTTGTCGAACCCCAAGGTGTGCTTACACGTTGGTCGTCAAGACTCGCAGTTTGGGCTGATTCTGGCCCATTTCTTGGACTATTACTCAGTTTTGGGGTCTCGAAGTGATTTCCACGATTGACGAACCCCGGGGTGCGTTTATGTATCGTTCATAAACAATCCTAGGTTTATCCGGTTCTCGGCCCTTTCATGGACTATTACTCACAGTTTGGGGGTCCTAAAGCGATTTCCATGGTTGTCGAACCCCAAGGTGTGCTTACACGTTGGTCGTCAAGACTCGCAGTTTGGGCTGATTCTGGCCCATTTCTTGGACTATTACTCAGTTTTGGGGTCTCGAAGTGATTTCCACGATTGACGAACCCCGGGGTGCGTTTATGTATCGTTCATAAACAATCCTAGGTTTATCCGGTTCTCGGCCCTTTCATGGACTATTACTCACAGTTTGGGGGTCCTAAAGCGATTTCCATGGTTGTCGAACCCCAAGGTGTGCTTACACGTTGGTCGTCAAGACTCGCAGTTTGGGCTGATTCTGGCCCATTTCTTGGACTATTACTCAGTTTTGGGGTCTCGAAGTGATTTCCACGATTGACGAACCCCGGGGTGTGTTTACGTGTCGGTCATCAACACTCGCGATTTTTGTCGATTCTGGCCCGTTTCTTGGACTATTACTCACTGTTTTGGGGTCCCGGAGTGATTTCCACGATTGACGAACCCCAGGGTGCGTTTACGTGTCGGTCATCAACACTCGTGGCTTTTGTCGATTCTGACCCGTTTCATGGACTATTACTCACTGGTTTGGGGTCCCAAAGCAATTTCATGGTTGTTTAACCCCAAGGTGCACTTACGTGTCGGTCATCAACAACCACAGTTTTTACCGATTCTGGCCCGTTTCTTGGACTATTACTCAGTTTTACGGCGCCGGAGTGATTTCCACGATTGACGAACACCGGGGTGCATTTATGTGTCGGTCATCAACACTCATAGTTTGGGCCGATTCTGGCCCGTTTCATGGACTATTACTCACAGATTTGGGGTCCCTGAGCGATTTCTATGATTGACGAACCCCGGGGTGCGTTTATGTATCGTTCATAAACAATCCTTGGTTTATCGGGTTCTGGGCTCTTTCATGGACTATTACTCACAGTTTGGGGGTCCTAAAGCGATTTCCATGGTTGTCGAACCCCAAGGTGTGCTTACACGTTGGTCGTCAAGACTCGCAGTTTGGGCTGATTCTGGCCCATTTCTTGGACTATTACTCAGTTTTGGGGTCTCGAAGTGATTTCCACGATTGACGAACCCCGGGGTGTGTTTACGTGTCGGTTATCAACACTCACAATTTTTGCCGATTCTGGTCCGTTTCGCGCACTATTACTCAGCGTTTTGGGGCCCAGAGTGATTTCCACAATTGACGATCCCCCGGGTGCGTTTACGTGTCCGTCGTCAACACACACTGTTTTGGCAAATTCTGACCCGTTTCTTGGACTACAACTCACCATTTTGGGGTCCCAAAGCGATTACCATGGTTGTCGAACCCTAAGGTGTGCTTATGTGTTGGTCATCAACAGTCGTAGTTTGAGCCGATTCTGGCCCGATTCATGGACTATTACTCATTGATTTGGGGTTCCTGAGCGATATCCATGATTGACGAACCTCGGGGTGCGTTTATGTATCGTTCATCAATAATCCTAGGTTTGTCCGATTCTGGGCTCTTTCATGGGCTATTACTCACAAATTTGGGGTCCCAAAGCGATTTCCATGGTTGTCGAACCCAAGGTGTTCTTATATGTTGGTCGTCAAGACTCGTAGTTTGGACCGATTCTAGCCCGTTTCTTGGACTATTACACAGTTTTGGGGCCCCGAAGTGATTTCGACAATTGACGAACCCCAGAGCACGTTTACGTGTTAGTCATAAACACTCACAATTTTGGCTGATTCTGATCCGTTTCATGCACTATTACTCATCATTTAGGGGTCCCAAAGCGATTTCCATGATTGACGATCCCCGGGGTGCGTTCATGTGTCCGTCGTCAACACTCACAGTTTTGGCCAATTCTGAGCCGTTTCATTGACTATTACTCACCGATTTTGGGCCTGAAGCGATTTCCATAGTTACTGAACCTAAGGTGCGCTTACGTGTCGGTCATCAACACTCGCAGTTTTGGCCGATTCTGGCCCGTTTCATGGACTATTACTCACTGTTTTGGGGTCCCGGAGTGATTTCCACGATTGACGAACCCCAGGGTGCGTTTACGTGTCGGTCATCAACACTCGTGGCTTTTGTCGATTCTGACCCATTTCATGGACTATTACTCACCGTTTTGGGGTCCCAAAGCAATTTCATGGTTGTTTAACCCCAAGGAGCGCTTACGTGTCGGTCATCAACAACCACAGTTTTTACCGATTCTGGCCCGTTTCTTGGACTATTACTCAGTTTTATGGCCCCGGAGTGATTTCCACGATTGACGAACACCGGGGTGCATTTATGTGTCGGTCATCAACACTCACAGTTTGGGCCGATTCTGGCCCGTTTCATGGACTATTACTCACAGATTTGGGGTCCCTGAGCGATTTCCATGATGGATGAACCCCGGGGTGCGTTTATGTATCGTTCATAAACAATCCTAGGTTTATCCGGTTCTCGGCCCTTTCATGGACTATTACTCACAGTTTGGGGGTCCCAAAGCGATTTCCATGGTTGCCGAACCCCAAGGTGTGCTTACATGTTGGTCGTCAAGACTCGCAGTTTGGGCTGATTCGGGCCCATTTCTTGGACTATTACTCAGTTTTGGGGTCCCAAAGTGATTTCCACGATTGACGAACCCCGGGGTGTGTTTACGTGTCGGTTATCAACACTCACAATTTTTGCGGATTCTGGTCTGTTTCGCACACTATTACTCAGCGTTTTGGGGCCGAGAGTGATTTCCACAATTGACGATCCCTGGGGTGCGTTTACGTGTCGGTCATCAACACTCACAGTTTGAGCCGATTCTGGCCCGATTCATGGACTATTACTCATTGATTTGGGGTCCCTGAGCGATATCCATGATTGACGAACCTCGGGGTGGGTTTATGTATCGTTCATCAATACTCCTAGGTTTGTCCGATTCTGGGCTCTTTCATGGGCTATTACTCACAAATTTGGAGTCCCAAAGCGATTTCCATGATTGACGATCCCCGGGGTGCGTTCATGTGTCCGTCGTCAATACTCACAGTTTTGGCCAATTCTGACCCGTTTCATGGACTATTACTCACTGGTTTGGGGTCCCAAAGCAATTTCATGGTTGTTTAACCCGAAGGTGCACTTACGTGTCGGTCATCAACACTCACAGTTTGAGCCGATTCTGGCCCGATTCATGGACTATTACTCATTGATTTGGGGTCCCTGAGCGATATCCATGATTGACGAACCTCGGGGTGGGTTTATGTATCGTTCATCAATACTCCTAGGTTTGTCCGATTCTGGGCTCTTTCATGGGCTATTACTCACAAATTTGGAGTCCCAAAGCGATTTCCATGATTGACGATCCCCGGGGTGCGTTCATGTGTCCGTCGTCAATACTCACAGTTTTGGCCAATTCTGACCCGTTTCATGGACTATTACTCACTGGTTTGGGGTCCCAAAGCAATTTCATGGTTGTTTAACCCGAAGGTGCACTTACGTGTCGGTCATCAACACTCACAGTTTGAGCCGATTCTGGCCCGATTCATGGACTATTACTCATTGATTTGGGGTCCCTGAGCGATATCCATGATTGACGAACCTCGGGGTGGGTTTATGTATCGTTCATCAATACTCCTAGGTTTGTCCGATTCTGGGCTCTTTCATGGGCTATTACTCACAAATTTGGAGTCCCAAAGCGATTTCCATGATTGACGATCCCCGGGGTGCGTTCATGTGTCCGTCGTCAATACTCACAGTTTTGGCCAATTCTGACCCGTTTCATGGACTATTACTCACTGGTTTGGGGTCCCAAAGCAATTTCATGGTTGTTTAACCCGAAGGTGCACTTACGTGTCGGTCATCAACACTCACAGTTTGAGCCGATTCTGGCCCGATTCATGGACTATTACTCATTGATTTGGGGTCCCTGAGCGATATCCATGATTGACGAACCTCGGGGTGGGTTTATGTATCGTTCATCAATACTCCTAGGTTTGTCCGATTCTGGGCTCTTTCATGGGCTATTACTCACAAATTTGGAGTCCCAAAGCGATTTCCATGATTGACGATCCCCGGGGTGCGTTCATGTGTCCGTCGTCAATACTCACAGTTTTGGCCAATTCTGACCCGTTTCATGGACTATTACTCACTGGTTTGGGGTCCCAAAGCAATTTCATGGTTGTTTAACCCGAAGGTGCACTTACGTGTCGGTCATCAACACTCACAGTTTGAGCCGATTCTGGCCCGATTCATGGACTATTACTCATTGATTTGGGGTCCCTGAGCGATATCCATGATTGACGAACCTCGGGGTGGGTTTATGTATCGTTCATCAATACTCCTAGGTTTGTCCGATTCTGGGCTCTTTCATGGGCTATTACTCACAAATTTGGAGTCCCAAAGCGATTTCCATGATTGACGATCCCCGGGGTGCGTTCATGTGTCCGTCGTCAATACTCACAGTTTTGGCCAATTCTGACCCGTTTCATGGACTATTACTCACTGGTTTGGGGTCCCAAAGCAATTTCATGGTTGTTTAACCCGAAGGTGCACTTACGTGTCGGTCATCAACACTCACAGTTTGAGCCGATTCTGGCCCGATTCATGGACTATTACTCATTGATTTGGGGTCCCTGAGCGATATCCATGATTGACGAACCTCGGGGTGGGTTTATGTATCGTTCATCAATACTCCTAGGTTTGTCCGATTCTGGGCTCTTTCATGGGCTATTACTCACAAATTTGGAGTCCCAAAGCGATTTCCATGATTGACGATCCCCGGGGTGCGTTCATGTGTCCGTCGTCAATACTCACAGTTTTGGCCAATTCTGACCCGTTTCATGGACTATTACTCACTGGTTTGGGGTCCCAAAGCAATTTCATGGTTGTTTAACCCGAAGGTGCACTTACGTGTCGGTCATCAACACTCACAGTTTGAGCCGATTCTGGCCCGATTCATGGACTATTACTCATTGATTTGGGGTCCCTGAGCGATATCCATGATTGACGAACCTCGGGGTGGGTTTATGTATCGTTCATCAATACTCCTAGGTTTGTCCGATTCTGGGCTCTTTCATGGGCTATTACTCACAAATTTGGAGTCCCAAAGCGATTTCCATGATTGACGATCCCCGGGGTGCGTTCATGTGTCCGTCGTCAATACTCACAGTTTTGGCCAATTCTGACCCGTTTCATGGACTATTACTCACTGGTTTGGGGTCCCAAAGCAATTTCATGGTTGTTTAACCCGAAGGTGCACTTACGTGTCGGTCATCAACACTCACAGTTTGAGCCGATTCTGGCCCGATTCATGGACTATTACTCATTGATTTGGGGTCCCTGAGCGATATCCATGATTGACGAACCTCGGGGTGGGTTTATGTATCGTTCATCAATACTCCTAGGTTTGTCCGATTCTGGGCTCTTTCATGGGCTATTACTCACAAATTTGGAGTCCCAAAGCGATTTCCATGGTTGTCGAACCCTAAGGTGTGCTTATGTGTTGGTCATCAACAGTCGTAGTTTGAGCCGATTCTGGCCCGATTCATGGACTATTACTCATTGATTTGGGGTTCCTGAGCGATATCCATGATTGACGAACCTCGGGGTGCGTTTATGTATCGTTCATCAATAATCCTAGGTTTGTCCGATTCTGGGCTCTTTCATGGGCTATTACTCACAAATTTGGGGTCCCAAAGCGATTTCCATGGTTGTCGAACCCAAGGTGTTCTTATATGTTGGTCGTCAAGACTCGTAGTTTGGACCGATTCTAGCCCGTTTCTTGGACTATTACACAGTTTTGGGGCCCCGAAGTGATTTCGACAATTGACGAACCCCAGAGCACGTTTACGTGTCAGTCATAAACACTCACAATTTTGGCTGATTCTGATCCGTTTCATGCACTATTACTCATCATTTAGGGGTCCCAGAGCGATTTCCATGATTGACGATCCCCGGGGTGCGTTCATGTGTCCGTCGTCAACACTCACAGTTTTGGCCAATTCTGACCCGTTTCATTGACTATTACTCACCGATTTTGGGCCTGAAGCGATTTCCATAGTTACTGAACCTAAGGTGCGCTTACGTGTCGGTCATCAACACTCGCAGTTTTGGCCGATTCTGGCCCGTTTCTTGGACTATTACTCACTGTTTTGGGGTCCCGGAGTGATTTCCACGATTGACGAACCCCAGGGTGCGTTTACGTGTCGGTCATCAACACTCGTGGCTTTTGTCGATTCTGACCCGTTTCATGGACTATTACTCACTGGTTTGGGGTCCCAAAGCAATTTCATGGTTGTTTAACCCGAAGGTGCACTTACGTGTCGGTCATCAACAACCACAGCTTTTGCCGATTCTGGCCCGTTTCTTGGACTATTACTCAGTTTTACGGCGCCGGAGTGATTTCCACGATTGACGAACACCGGGGTGCATTTATGTGTCGGTCATCAACACTCATAGTTTGGGCCGATTCTGGCCCGTTTCATGGACTATTACTCACAGATTTGGCGTCCCTGAGCGATTTCTATGATTGACGAACCCCGGGGTGCGTTTATGTATCGTTCATAAACAATCCTTGGATTATCGGGTTCTGGGCTCTTTCATGGACTATTACTCACAGTTTGGGGGTCCTAAAGCGATTTCCATGGTTGTCGAACCCCAAGATGTGCTTACACGTTGGTCGTCAAGACTCGCAGTTTGGGCTGATTCTGGCCCATTTCTTGGACTATTACTCAGTTTTGGGGTCCCGAAGTGATTTCCACGATTGACGAACCCCGGGGTGTGTTTACGTGTCGGTTATCAACACTCACATTTTTTGCCGATTCTGGTCCGTTTCGCGCACTATTACTCAGCGTTTTGGGGCCCAGAGTGATTTCCACAATTGACGACCCCCCGTGTGCGTTTACGTGTCCGTCGTCAACACACACTGTTTTGGCAAATTCTGACCCGTTTCTTGGACTACAACTCACCATTTTGGGGTCCCAAAGCGATTTCCATGGTTGTCGAACCCTAAGGTGTGCTTATGTGTTGGTCATCAACACTCGTAGTTTGAGCCGATTCTGTCCCGATTCATGGACTATTACTCATTGATTTGGGGTTCCTGAGCGATATCCATGATTGACGAACCTCGGGGTGCGTTTATGTATCGTTCATCAATAATCCTAGGTTTGGCCGATTCTGGGCTCTTTCTTGGACTATTACTCACAAATTTGGAGTCCCAAAGCGATTTCCATGGTTGTCGAACCCAAGGTGTTCTTATATGTTGGTCGTCAAGACTCGTAGTTTGGACCGATTCTAGCCCGTTTCTTGGACTATTACACAGTTTTGGGGCCCCGAAGTGATTTCGACAATTGACGAACCCCAGAGCACGTTTACGTGTCGGTCATAAACACTCACAATTTTGGCTGATTCTGGTCCGTTTCATGCACTATTACTCAGCATTTAGGGGTCCCAGAGCGATTTCGATGATTGACGATCCCCGGGGTGCGTTCATGTGTCCGTCATCAACACTCATAGTTTTGGCCAAATTTGACCCGTTTCATTGACTATTACTCACCGATTTTGGGCCCGAAGCGATTTCCATAGTTATCGAACCTAAGGTGCGCTTACGTGTCGGTCATCAACACTCGCAGTTTTTGCCGATTCTGGCCCGTTTCTTGGAGTATTACTCACTGTTTTGGGGTCCCGGAGTGATTTCCACGATTGACGAACCTGTTGGAAATATGCCCTAGAGGCAATAATAAATTAGTTATAATTATATTTCCTTGTTCATGATAATCGTTTATTATCCATGCTATAATTGTATTGACAGGAAACTCAGATACATGTGTGGGTACATAGACAACACCATGTCCCTAGTAAGCCTCTAGTTGACTAGCTCGTTGATCAATAGATGGTTACGGTTTCCTGACCATGGACATTGGATGTCATTGATAACAGGATCACATCATTAGGAGAATGATGTGATGGACAAGACCCAATCCTAAGCCTAGCACAAAGATCGTAGTTCGTATGCTAAAGCTTTTCTAATGTCAAGTATCTTTTCCTTAGACCATGAGATTGTGCAACTCCCGGATACCGTAGGAATGCTTTGGGTGTACCAAACGTCACAACGTAACTGGGTGACTATAAAGGTGCATTACAGGTATCTCCGAAAGTGTCTGTTGGGTTGGCACGAATCGAGACTGGGATTTGTCACTCCGTGTAAACGGAGAGGTATCTCTGGGCCCACTCGGTAG
>CAJFDF010000153.1:86811-106902 GCA_904067115.1 Aegilops sharonensis
GGATCGATTGAGTCCTTGACATCGTGGTTCATCCGATGAGATCATCGTGGAACATGTGGGAGCCAACATGGGTATCCAGATCCCACTGTTGGTTATTGACCGGAGAACGTCTCGGTCATGTCTGCATGGTTCCCGAACCCGTAGGGTCTACACACTTAAGGTTCGATGACGCTAGGGTTATAAAGGAAGTTTGTATGTGGTTACCGAATGTTGTTCGGAGTCCCGGATGAGATCCAGGACGTCACGAGGAGTTCCGGAATGGTCCGGAGGTAAAGATTTATATATGGGAAGTCCTGTTTTGGTCACCGGAAAAGTTTCGGGCGATATCGGTAATGTACCGGGACCACCGGGAGGGTCCCGGGGGTCCACCAAGTGGGGCCACCAACCCCAGAAGGCTGCGTGGGCCAAGTGTGGGAGGGAACCAGCCCCAAAGGAGCTGGTGCGCCCCCCACAAGAGGCCCAAGGCGCAAGAGAGAGTGGGAGGGGGCAAACCCTAGGGCAGATGGGCCCTAAGGCCCATCTAGTGGGCGCCTCCCTCTCCCTCCCCTCTTGGCCGCCCCCCTTGATCCAATCTAGGGCTGCCGCCCCTCTAGGGGTGGGAACCCTAGAGGGGGCTCACCCTCCTCCCCTTCCCCTATATATATGAGGCCTAGGGGCTGCCCATAATACGCGATTCGATCTCTCGTTGGTGCAGCCCTCCCTCTCTTCTTCCTCCTCCTCCTCTCCCTTGGTGCTTGGCGAAGCCCTGCGGGATTGCCACGCTCCACCACCACCACCACGCCGTTGTGCTGCTGCTGGATGGAGTCTTCCTCAACCTCTCCCTCTCTCCTTGCTGTATCAAGGCGTGGGAGACGTCACCAGGCTGTACGTGTGTTGAACACGGAGGTGCCGTCCGTTCGGTACTAGGATCTCCGGTGATTTGGATCACGACGAGTACGACTTATTCAACCCCGTTCTCATGAACGCTTCCGCTTAGCGATCTACAAGGGTATGTAGATGCACTCTCCTTCCCTCGTTGCTAGTTTCTCCATAGATAGATCTTGGTGACACGTAGGAAAATTTTGAATTTCTGCTACGTTCCCCAACAGAACCCCAGGGTGCGTTTACGTGTCGGTCATGAACACTCGTGGCTTTTGTCAATTCTGACCCATTTCATGGACTACTACTCACCGTTTTGGGGTCCCAAAGCAAATTCATGGTTGTTTAACCCCAAGGAGCGCTGACGTGTCGGTCATCAATAACCACAGTTTTTACCGATTCTGGCCCGTTTCTTGGACTATTACTCAGTTTTACGGCGCCGGAGTGATTTCCACGATTGACGAACACCGGGGTGTATATATGTGTCGGTCATCAACACTCACAGTTTGGGCCGATTCTGGCCCGTTTCATGGACTATTACTCACAGATTTGGGGTCCCTGAGCGATTTCCATGATGGACGAACCCCGGGGTGCGTTTATGTATCGTTCATAAACAATCCTAGGTTTATCCGGTTCTGGGCCCTTTCATGGACTATTACTCACAGTTTGGGGGTCCCAAAGCGATTTCCATGGTTGTCGAACCCCAAGGTGTGCTTACATGTTGGTCGTCAAGACTCGCAGTTTGGGCTGATTCTGGCCCATTTCTTGGACTATTACTCAGTTCTGGGGTCCCGAAGTGATTTCCACGATTGACGAACCCCGGGGTGTGTTTACGTGTCGGTTATCAACACTCACAATTTTTGCCGATTCTGGTCCGTTTCGCGCACTATTACTCAGCGTTTTGGGGCCCAGAGTGATTTCCACAATTGACGATCCCCGGGGTGCGTTTACGTGTCCGTCCTCAACACACACTGTTTTGGCAAATTCTGACCCGTTTCTTGGACTACAACTCACCATTTTGGGGTCCCAAAGCGATTTGCATGGTTGTCAAACCCTAAGGTGTGCTTATGTGTTGGTCATCAACACTCGTAGTTTGGGCCGATTCTGGCCCGTTTCATGGACTCTTACTCATTGATTTGGGGTTCCTGAGCGATATCCATGATTGACGAACCTCGGGGTGCGTTTATGTATCGGTCATAAATAATCCTAGGTTTTTTTGAATGTTGCCGCTTCCATCGAGTTTTACTCTCTTTTTCGGCGCCCCGCTGCGCTTTCCATGATTGACGATCCCCGGGGTGCGTTTACGTGTCCGTCCTCAACACACACTGTTTTGGCAAATTCTGACCCGTTTCTTGGACTACAACTCACCATTTTGGGGTCCCAAAGCGATTTCCATGGTTGTCGAACCCCAAGGTGTGCTTACACGTTGGTCGTCAAGACTCGCAGTTTGGGCTGATTCTGGCCCATTTCTTGGACTATTACTCAGTTCTGGGGTCCCGAAGTGATTTCCACGATTGACGAACCCCGGGGTGTGTTTACGTGTCGGTTATCAACACTCACAATTTTTGCCGATTCTGGTCCGTTTCGCGCACTATTACTCAGCGTTTTGGGGCCCAGAGTGATTTCCACAATTGACGATCCCCGGGGTGCGTTTACGTGTCCGTCCTCAACACACACTGTTTTGGCAAATTCTGACCCGTTTCTTGGACTACAACTCACCATTTTGGGGTCCCAAAGCGATTTGCATGGTTGTCAAACCCTAAGGTGTGCTTATGTGTTGGTCATCAACACTCGTAGTTTGAGCCGATTCTGGCCCGATTCATGGACTCTTACTCATTGATTTGGGGTTCCTGAGCGATATCCATGATTGACGAACCTCGGGGTGCGTTTATGTATCGTTCATCAAAATCCTAGGTTTGTCCGATTCTGCGCTCTTTCATGGGCTATTACTCACAAATTTGGGGTCCCAAAGCGATTTCCATGGTTGTCGAACCCAAGGTGTTCTTATATGTTGGTCGTCAAGACTCGTAGTTTGGACCGATTCTAGCCCGTTTCTTGGACTATTACACAGTTTTGGGGCCCCGAAGTGATTTCGACAATTGACGAACCCCAGAGCACGTTTACGTGTCGGTCATAAACACTCACAATTTTGGCTGATTCTGGTCCGTTTCAAGCACTATTACTCAGCATTTAGGGGTCCCAGAGCGATTTCCATGATTGACGATCCCCGGGGTGCGTTCATGTGTCCGTCGTCAACACTCACAGTTTTGGCCAATTCTGACCCGTTTCATTGACTATTACTCACCGATTTTGGGCCCGAAGCGAATTCCATAGTTACTGAACCTAAGGTGCGCTTACGTGTCGGTCATCAACACTCGCAGTTTTGGCCGATTCTGGCCCGTTTCTTGGACTATTACTCACTGTTTTGGGGTCCCGGAGTGATTTCCACGATTGACGAACCCCAGGGTGCGTTTACGTGTCGGTCATCAACACTCGTGACTTTTCTCGATTCTGACCCGTTTCATGGACTATTACTCACTGGTTTGGGGTCCCAAAGCAATTTCATGGTTGTTTAACCCCAAGGTGCACTTACGTGTCCGTCATCAACAACCACAGTTTTTACCGATTCTGGCCCGTTTCTTGGACTATTACTCAGTTTTACGGCACCGGAGTGATTTCCACGATTGACGAACACCGGGGTGCATTTATGTGTCGGTCATCAACACTCATAGTTTGGGCCGATTCTGGCCCGTTTCATGGACTATTACTCATAGATTTGGGGTCCCTGAGCGATTTCTATGATTGACGAACCCCGGGGTGCGTTTATGTATCGTTCATAAACAATCCTTGGTTTATCGGGTTCTGGGCTCTTTCATGGACTATTACTCACAGTTTGGGGGTCCTAAAGCGATTTCCATGGTTGTCGAACCCCAAGGTGTGCTTACACGTTGGTCGTCAAGACTCGCAGTTTGGGCTGATTCTGGCCCATTTCTTGGACTATTACTCAGTTTTGGGGTCCCGAAGTGATTTCCACGATTGACGAACCCTGGGGTGTGTTTACGTGTCGGTTATCAACACTCACAATTTTTGCCGATTCTGGTCCATTTCGCGCACTATTACTCAGCGTTTTGGGGCCCGGAGTGATTTCCACAATTGACGATCCCCGGGGTGTGTTTACGTGTCCGTCCCCAACACACGCTGTTTTGGCAAATTCTGACCCGTTTCTTGGACTACAACTCACCATTTTGGGGTCCCAAAGCGATTTCCATGGTTGTCGAACCCTAGGGTGTGCTTATGTGTTGGTCATCAACACTCGTAGTTTGAGCCGATTCTGGCCCGATTCATGGACTATTACTCATAGATTTGGGGTCCCTGAGCGATATCCATGATTGACGAACCTCGGGGTGCGTTTATGTATCGTTCATAAACAATCCTAGGTTTATCCGGTTCTGGGCTCTTTCATGGACTATTACTCACAGTTTGGGGGTCCTAAAGCGATTTCCATGGTTGTCGAACCCTAGGGTGTGCTTATGTGTTGGTCATCAACACTCGTAGTTTGAGCCGATTCTGGCCCGATTCATGGACTATTACTCATAGATTTGGGGTCCCTGAGCGATATCCATGATTGACGAACCTCGGGGTGCGTTTATGTATCGTTCATAAACAATCCTAGGTTTATCCGGTTCTGGGCTCTTTCATGGACTATTACTCACAGTTTGGGGGTCCTAAAGCGATTTCCATGGTTGTCGAACCCTAGGGTGTGCTTATGTGTTGGTCATCAACACTCGTAGTTTGAGCCGATTCTGGCCCGATTCATGGACTATTACTCATAGATTTGGGGTCCCTGAGCGATATCCATGATTGACGAACCTCGGGGTGCGTTTATGTATCGTTCATAAACAATCCTAGGTTTATCCGGTTCTGGGCTCTTTCATGGACTATTACTCACAGTTTGGGGGTCCTAAAGCGATTTCCATGGTTGTCGAACCCTAGGGTGTGCTTATGTGTTGGTCATCAACACTCGTAGTTTGAGCCGATTCTGGCCCGATTCATGGACTATTACTCATAGATTTGGGGTCCCTGAGCGATTTCTATGATTGACGAACCCCGGGGTGCGTTTATGTATCGTTCATAAACAATCCTTGGTTTATCGGGTTCTGGGCTCTTTCATGGACTATTACTCACAGTTTGGGGGTCCTAAAGCGATTTCCATGGTTGTCGAACCCCAAGGTGTGCTTACACGTTGGTCGTCAAGACTCGCAGTTTGGGCTGATTCTGGCCCATTTCTTGGACTATTACTCAGTTTTGGGGTCCCGAAGTGATTTCCACGATTGACGAACCCTGGGGTGTGTTTACGTGTCGGTTATCAACACTCACAATTTTTGCCGATTCTGGTCCATTTCGCGCACTATTACTCAGCGTTTTGGGGCCCAGAGTGATTTCCACAATTGACGATCCCCCGTGTGCGTTTACGTGTCCGTCTTCAACACACACTGTTTTGGCAAATTCTGACCCATTTCTTGGACTACAACTCACCATTTTGGGGTCCCAAAGCGATTTCCATGGTTGTCGAACCCTAGGGTGTGCTTATGTGTTGGTCATCAACACTCGTAGTTTGAGCCGATTCTGGCCCGATTCATGGACTATTACTCATTGATTTGGGGTTCCTGAGCGATATCCATGATTGACGAACCTCGGGGTGCGTTTATGTATCGTTCATCAATAATCCTAGGTTTGTCTGATTCTGGGCTCTTTCATGGACTATTTTACTCACCAATTTGGGGTCCCAAAGCGATTTCCATGGTTGTCGAACCCAAGGTGTTCTTATATGTTGGTCGTCAAGACTCGTAGTTTGGACCGATTCTAGCCCGTTTCTTGGACTATTACACAGTTTTGGGGCCCCGAAGTGATTTCGACAATTGACGAACCCCAGAGCACGTTTGCGTGTCGATCATAAACACTCACAATTTTGACAGATTCTGGTCCGTTTCATGCACTATTACTCGGCATTTAGGGGTCCCAGAGCGATTTCCATGATTGACGATCCCCGGGGTGCGTTCATGTGTCCGTCGTCAACACTCATACTTTTGGCCAATTCTAACCCGTTTCATTGACTATTACTCTTCCATAGTTACAGAACCTAAGGTGCGCTTACGTGTCGGTCATCAACACTCGTGGCTTTTGTCGATTCTGGCCCATTTCATGGACTATTACTCAGCGTTTTGGGGTCCCAAAGCAATTTAATGGTTCTTTAACCCCAAGGTGCGCTTATGTGTCGGTCATCAACAACCACAGTTTTGACCGATTCTGGCCGTTTCTTGGACTATTACTCAGTTTTGCGGCCCCGGAGTGATTTCAACGATTGACGAACACCGTGGTGCATTTATGTGTCGGTCATCAAAACTCACAGTTTGGGCCCATTCTGGCCCGTTTCATGGACTATTACTCACAGATTTGGGGTCCCTGAGCGATTTCCATGATTAATGAACCCCGGGGTGCGTTTATGTATCGTTCATAAACAATCCTAGGTTTATCCGATTCTGGGCTCTTTCATGGACTATTACTCACAGTTTGGGGGTCCCAAAGCGATTTCCATGGTTGTCGAAACCCAACGTGTGCTTACACGTTGGTCGTCAAGACTCGCAGTTTGGGCTGGTTCTGGCCCATTTCCTGGACTATTACTCAGTTTTGGGGTCCCGAAGAGATTTCCACGATCGAAGAACCCCGGGGTACGTTTACGTGTTGGTTATCAACACTCACAATTTTTGCCGATTCTAGTCCGTTTCGCGCACTATTACTCAGCATTTTGGGGCCCAGAGTGATTTCCACAATTGACGATCCCCGGGATGCGTTTACGTGTCCGTCGTCAACACACACAGTTTTGGAAAATTCTGACCCGTTTCTTGGACTATTACTCACTATTTTGGGGTCCCAAAGCGATTTCCTTGGTTGGCGAACCCTAAGGTGTGCTTATGTGTTGGTCATCAACACTCGCAGTTTGGGCCGGTTCTGGCCCGTTTCATGGACTATTACTCATTGATTTGGGTTCCCTGAACGATTTCCATGATTGACGAAGCTCGGGTGCATTTATCTATTGTTCATCAATAATCCTAGGTTTGTCCGATTCTGGGCTCTTTCCTGGACTATTACTCACCAATTTGGGGTCCCAAAGCGATTTCCATGGTTGTCGAACCCAAGGTGTTCTTATATGTTGGTCGTCAAGACTCGCAGTTTGGACCGATTCTGGCCCGTTTCTTGGACTATTACATAATTTAGGGGCTCCAGAGCACGTTTACGTGTCAGTCATAAACACTCAAAATTTTGGCTGATTCCGGTCCATTTCATGCACTATTACTCAGCATTTAGGGGTCCCAGAGCGATTTCCACGATTGACGGTCCCCGGGGTGCGTTCACGTGTCCGTCGTCAACACTCACAGTTTTGGCCAATTCTGACCCATTTCGTTGACTATTACTCACCAATTTTGGGCCCGAAGAGATTTCCATAGTTACTGAACCTAAGGTGCGCTTACGTGTCGGTCATCAACACTCGCAGTTTTGGCCGATTCTGGCCTGTTTCTTGGACTATTACTCACTCTTTTGGCGTCCCGGAGTGATTACCACGATTGACGAACCCCGGGGTGCGTTTACGTGTCGGTCATCAACACTCGTGGCTTTTGTCGATTCTGACCCGTTTCATGGACTATTACTGCCGTTTTGGGGTCCCAAAGCAATTTCATGGTTGTTTAACCCCAAGGAGCGCTTACGTGTCGGTCATCAACAACCACAGTTTTTACCGATTCTGGCCCGTTTCTTCGACTATTACTCAGTTTTACGGCCCGGGAGTGATTTCCACGATTGACGAACCTCGGGGTGCGTTTATGTATCGTTCATCAATAATCCTAGGTTTGTCCGATTCTGGGCTCTTTCATGGACTATTACTCACCAATTTGGGGTCCCAAAGGGATATTCATGGTTGTCGAACCCAAGGTGTTCTTATATGTTGGTCGTCAAGACTCGTAGTTTGGACAGATTCTAGCCCGTTTCTTGGACTATTACACAATTTTGGGGCCCCGAAGTGATTTTGACAAATGACGAACCCCAGAGCACGTTTACGTGTCGGTCACAAACACCCACAATTTTGGCTGATTCTGGTCCGTTTCATGCACTATTACTCAGCATTTAGGGGTCCCAGAGCGATTTCCATGATTGACGATCCCCGGGGTGCGTTCATGTGTCCGTCGTCAACACTCATAGTTTTGGCCAAATCTGACCCGTTTCATTGACTATTAATCACCGATTTTGGGCCCGAAGCGATTTCCATAGTTACAGAACCTAAGATGCGGTTACATGTCAGTCATCAACACTCGCAGTTTTGGCCGATTCTGGCCCGTTTCTTGGACTATTACTCACTGTTTTGGGTCCCGGAGTGATTTCCACGATTGACGAACCCCAGGGTGCGTTTACCTGTCGGTCATCAACACTCGTGGCTTTTGTCGATTCTGACCCATTTCATGGACTATTACTCACCGTTTTGGGGTCCCAAAGCAATTTCATGGTTGTTTAACCCCAAGGAGCGCTTACGTGTCGGTCATCAACAACCATAGTTTTTACCGATTCTGGCCCGTTTCTTGGACTATTACTCAGTTTTATGGCCCCGGAGTGATTTCCACGATTGACGAACACGGGGGTGCATTTATGTGTCGGTCATCAACACTCACAGTTTGGGCCGATTCGGGCCCGTTTCATGGACTATTACTCATAGATTTGGGGTCCCTGAGCGATTTCCATGATGGACGAACCCCGGGGTGCGTTTATGTATCGTTCATAAACAATCCTAGGTTTATCCGGTTCTGGGCTCTTTCATGGACTATTACTCACAGTTTGGGGGTCCCAAAGCGATTTCCATGGTTGTCGAACCCCAAGGTGTGCTTACACGTTGGTCGTCAAGACTCACAGTTTGGGCTGATTCTGGCCCATTTCTTGGACTATTACTCAGTTTTGGGGTCCCGACGTGATTTCCACGATTGACGAACCCCGGGGTGTGTTTACTTGTCGGTTATGAACACTCACAATTTTTGCCGATTCTGGTCCGTTTCGCGCACTATTACTCAGCGTTTTGGGGCCCAGAGTGATTTCCACAATTGACGATCCCAGGGGTGCGTTTACGTGTCCGTCCTCAACACACACTGTTTTGGCAAATTCTGACCCGTTTCTTGGACTACAACTCACCATTTCGGGGTCCCAAAGCGATTTTCATGGTTGTCGAACCCTAAGGTGTGCTTATGTGTTGGTCATCAACACTCGCAGTTTGAGCCGATTCTGGCCCGATTCATGGACTATTACTCATTGATTTGGGGTCCCTGAGCGATTTCCATGATAGACGAACCTCGGGGTGCGTTATGTCTCGTTCATCAAAAATCCTAGGTTTGTCCGATTCTGGGCTCTTTCATGGACTATTACTCACCAATTTGGGGTCCCAAAGCGATTTCCATGGTTGTCGAACCCAAGGTGTTCTTATATGTTGGTCGTCAAGACTCATAGTTTGGACCGATTCTAGCCCGTTTCTTGGACTATTACACAGTTTTGGGGCCCCGAAGTGATTTCGACAATTGACGAACCCCAGAGCACGTTTGCGTGTCGGTCATAAACACTCACAATTTTGGTTGATTCTGGTCCGTTTCATGCACTATTACTCAGCATTTAGGGGTCCCAGAGCGATTTCCATGATTGACGATCCCCGGGGTGCGTTCATGTGTCCGTCGTCAACACTCACAGTTTTGGCCAATTCTGACCCGTTTCATTGACTATTACTCGCCGATTTTGGGCCCGAAGCGATTTCCATAGTTACTGAACCTAAGGTGCGCTTACGTGTCGGTCATCAACACTCGCAGTTTTGGCCGATTCTGGCCCGTTTCTTGGAATATTACTCACTGTTTTGGGGTCCCGGAGTGATTTCCACGATTGACGAACCCCAGGGTGCGTTTACGTGTCGGTCATCAACACTCGTGGCTTTTGTCGATTCTGACCCATTTCATGGACTATTACTCACCGTTTTGGGGTCCCAAAGCAATTTCATGGTTGTTTAACCCCAAGGAGCGCTTACGTGTCGGTCATCAGCAACCATAGTTTTTACCGATTCTGGCCCGTTTCTTGGACTATTACTCAGTTTTATGGCCCCGGAGTGATTTCCACGATTGACGAACAACCGGGTGCATTTATGTGTCGGTCATCAACACTCACAGTTTGGGCCGATTCTGGCCCGTTTCATGGACTATTACTCACAGATTTGGGGTCCCTGAGCGATTTCTATGATTGACGAACCCCGGGGTGTGTTTACGTGTCCGTCCTCAACACACACTGTTTTGGCAAATTCTGACCCGTTTCGTGGACTATTACGGAAAGGTGTCGGGTACGGGAGGGGTTTCGATGTTGGTGGTAGCCGGAGGTTTGTTTAAGTGTCGGTCATAAACACTCACAGTTTTGGTCGATTCTGGCCCGTTTCGCGAACTATTACTCAGCGTTTTGGGGCCCGGAGTGATTTCCTCGATTGACGAACAACCGGGTGCATTTATGTGTCGGTCATCAACACTCGCAGTTTGGGCTGATTCGGGCCCATTTCTTGGACTATTACTCAGAGATTTGGGGTCCCTGAGCGATTTCTATGATTGACGAACCCCGGGGTGTGTTTACGTGTCCGTCCTCAACACACACTGTTTTGGCAAATTCTGACCCGTTTCGTGGACTATTACGGAAAGGTGTCGGGTACGGGAGGGGTTTCGATGTTGGTGGTAGCCGGAGGTTTGTTTAAGTGTCGGTCATAAACACTCACAGTTTTGGTCGATTCTGGCCCGTTTCGCGAACTATTACTCAGCGTTTTGGGGCCCGGAGTGATTTCCTCGATTGACGAACAACCGGGTGCATTTATGTGTCGGTCATCAACACTCGCAGTTTGGGCTGATTCGGGCCCATTTCTTGGACTATTACTCAGAGATTTGGGGTCCCTGAGCGATTTCTATGATTGACGAACCCCGGGGTGTGTTTACGTGTCCGTCCTCAACACACACTGTTTTGGCAAATTCTGACCCGTTTCGTGGACTATTACGGAAAGGTGTCGGGTACGGGAGGGGTTTCGATGTTGGTGGTAGCCGGAGGTTTGTTTAAGTGTCGGTCATAAACACTCACAGTTTTGGTCGATTCTGGCCCGTTTCGCGAACTATTACTCAGCGTTTTGGGGCCCGGAGTGATTTCCTCGATTGACGAACAACCGGGTGCATTTATGTGTCGGTCATCAACACTCGCAGTTTGGGCTGATTCGGGCCCATTTCTTGGACTATTACTCAGAGATTTGGGGTCCCTGAGCGATTTCTATGATTGACGAACCCCGGGGTGTGTTTACGTGTCCGTCCTCAACACACACTGTTTTGGCAAATTCTGACCCGTTTCGTGGACTATTACGGAAAGGTGTCGGGTACGGGAGGGGTTTCGATGTTGGTGGTAGCCGGAGGTTTGTTTAAGTGTCGGTCATAAACACTCACAGTTTTGGTCGATTCTGGCCCGTTTCGCGAACTATTACTCAGCGTTTTGGGGCCCGGAGTGATTTCCTCGATTGACGAACAACCGGGTGCATTTATGTGTCGGTCATCAACACTCGCAGTTTGGGCTGATTCGGGCCCATTTCTTGGACTATTACTCAGAGATTTGGGGTCCCTGAGCGATTTCTATGATTGACGAACCCCGGGGTGTGTTTACGTGTCCGTCCTCAACACACACTGTTTTGGCAAATTCTGACCCGTTTCGTGGACTATTACTCACTGATTTGGGGTCCCGCAGTGATTTCCACGATTGACGAACCCCGGGGTGCGTTTATGTATCGTTCATAAACAATCCTAGGTTTATCCGGTTCTGGGCTCTTTCATGGACTATTACTCACAGTTTGGGGGTCCCAAAGCGATTTCCATGGTTGTCGAACCCCAAGGTGTGCTTACACGTTGGTCGTCAAGACTCGCAGTTTGGGCTGATTCTGGCCCATTTCTTGGACTATTACTCAGTTTTGGGGTCCCGAAGTGATTTCCACGATTGACGAACCCCGGGGTGTGTTTACGTGTCGGTTATCAACACTCACAATTTTTGCCGATTCTGGTACGTTTCGCGCACTATTACTCAGCGTTTTGGGGTCCGGAGTGATTTCCACAATTGACGATCCCCGGGGTGTGTTTACGTGTCCGTCCCCAACACACACTGTTTTGGCAAATTCTGACCCGTTTCTTGGACTACAACTCACCATTTCGGGGTCCCAAAGCGATTTCCATGGTTGTCGAACCCTAAGGTGTGCTTATGCGTTGGTCATCAACACTCGCAGTTTGAGCCGATTCTGGCCCGATTCGTGGACTATTACTCATTGATTTGGGGTCCCTGAGCAATTTCCATGATTGACGAACCTCGGGGTGCGTTTATGTATCGTTCATCAATAATCCTAGGTTTGTCCGATTCTGGGCTCTTTCATGGACTATTACTCACCAATTTGGGGTCCCAAAGCGATTTCCATGGTTGTCGAACCCAAGGTGTTCTTATATGTTGGTCGTCAAGACTCGTAGTTTGGACCGATTCTAGCCCGTTTCTTGGACTATTACACAGTTTTGGGGCCCCGAAGTGATTTCGACAATTGACGAACCCCAGAGCACGTTTGCGTGTCGGTCATAAACACTCACAATTTTGGCTGATTCTGGTCCGTTTCATGCACTATTACTCAGCATTTAGGGGTCCCAGAGCGATTTCCATGATTGACGATCCGCAGGGTGCGGTTACGGTTCGGTCATCAACACTCGTGGCTTTTGTCGATTCTGACCCATGTCATGGACTATTACTCACCGTTTCGGGGTCCCAAAGCGATTTCCATGATTTTCGAACCCAAGGTGTTCTTATATGTTGGTCATCAATACTCCTAGTTTTGACCGATTCTAGCCCGTTTCTTGGACTATTACTCAGTTTTATGGCCCCGGAGTGATTTCCACGATTGACGAACCCCGGGGTGTGTTTACGTGTCGGTTATCAACACTCACAATTTTTGCCGATTCTGGTCCGTTTCGCGCACTATTACTCAGCGTTTTGGGGTCCGGAGTGATTTCCACAATTGACGATCCCCGGGGTGTGTTCACGTGTCCGTCGTCAACACACACAGTTTTGGCCAATTCTGACCCGTTCCATTGACTATTACTCGCCGATTTTGGGCCCGAAGCGATTTCCATAGTTACTAAACCTAAGGTGCGCTTACGTGTCGGTCATCAACACTCACAGTTTGGGCCGATTCTAGCCCGTTTCTTGGACTATTACTCAGTTTTATGGCCCCGGAGTGATTTCCACGATTGACGAACCCCGGGGTGTGTTTACGTGTCGGTTATCAACACTCACAATTTTTGCCGATTCTGGTCCGTTTCGCGCACTATTACTCAGCGTTTTGGGGTCCGGAGTGATTTCCACAATTGACGATCCCCGGGGTGTGTTCACGTGTCCGTCGTCAACACACACAGTTTTGGCCAATTCTGACCCGTTCCATTGACTATTACTCGCCGATTTTGGGCCCGAAGCGATTTCCATAGTTACTAAACCTAAGGTGCGCTTACGTGTCGGTCATCAACACTCACAGTTTGGGCCGATTCTAGCCCGTTTCTTGGACTATTACTCAGTTTTATGGCCCCGGAGTGATTTCCACGATTGACGAACCCCGGGGTGTGTTTACGTGTCGGTTATCAACACTCACAATTTTTGCCGATTCTGGTCCGTTTCGCGCACTATTACTCAGCGTTTTGGGGTCCGGAGTGATTTCCACAATTGACGATCCCCGGGGTGTGTTCACGTGTCCGTCGTCAACACACACAGTTTTGGCCAATTCTGACCCGTTCCATTGACTATTACTCGCCGATTTTGGGCCCGAAGCGATTTCCATAGTTACTAAACCTAAGGTGCGCTTACGTGTCGGTCATCAACACTCACAGTTTGGGCCGATTCTAGCCCGTTTCTTGGACTATTACTCAGTTTTATGGCCCCGGAGTGATTTCCACGATTGACGAACCCCGGGGTGTGTTTACGTGTCGGTTATCAACACTCACAATTTTTGCCGATTCTGGTCCGTTTCGCGCACTATTACTCAGCGTTTTGGGGTCCGGAGTGATTTCCACAATTGACGATCCCCGGGGTGTGTTCACGTGTCCGTCGTCAACACACACAGTTTTGGCCAATTCTGACCCGTTCCATTGACTATTACTCGCCGATTTTGGGCCCGAAGCGATTTCCATAGTTACTAAACCTAAGGTGCGCTTACGTGTCGGTCATCAACACTCACAGTTTGGGCCGATTCTAGCCCGTTTCTTGGACTATTACTCAGTTTTATGGCCCCGGAGTGATTTCCACGATTGACGAACCCCGGGGTGTGTTTACGTGTCGGTTATCAACACTCACAATTTTTGCCGATTCTGGTCCGTTTCGCGCACTATTACTCAGCGTTTTGGGGTCCGGAGTGATTTCCACAATTGACGATCCCCGGGGTGTGTTCACGTGTCCGTCGTCAACACACACAGTTTTGGCCAATTCTGACCCGTTCCATTGACTATTACTCGCCGATTTTGGGCCCGAAGCGATTTCCATAGTTACTAAACCTAAGGTGCGCTTACGTGTCGGTCATCAACACTCACAGTTTGGGCCGATTCTAGCCCGTTTCTTGGACTATTACTCAGTTTTATGGCCCCGGAGTGATTTCCACGATTGACGAACCCCGGGGTGCGTTTATGTATCGTTCATCAATAATCCTAGGTTTGTCCGATTCTGGGCTCTTTCATGGACTATTACTCACCAATTTGGGGTCCCAAAGCGATTTCCATGGTTGTCGAACCCAAGGTGTTCTTATATGTTGGTCGTCAAGACTCGTAGTTTGGACCGATTCTAGCCCGTTTCTTGGACTATTACACAGTTTTGGGGCCCCGAAGTGATTTCGACAATTGACGAACCCCAGAGCACGTTTGCGTGTCGGTCATAAACACTCACAATTTTGGCTGATTCTGGTCCGTTTCATGCACTATTACTCAGCATTTAGGGGTCCCAGAGCGATTTCCATGATTGACGATCCCCGGGGTGCGTTCATGTGTCCGTCGTCAACACTCACAGTTTTGGCCAATTCTGACCCGTTCCATTGACTATTACTCGCCGATTTTGGTCCCGAAGCGATTTCCATAGTTACTGAACCTAAGGTGCGCTTACGTGTCGCTCATCAACACTAGCAGTTTTGGCCGATTCTGGCCCGTTTCTTGGAATATTACTCACTGTTTTGGGGTCCCAGAGTGATTTCCACGATTGACGAACCCCAGGGTGCGTTTACGTGTCGGTCATCAACACTCGTGGCTTTTGTCGATTCTGACCCATTTCATGGACTATTACTCACCGTTTTGGGGTCCCAAAGCAATTTCATGGTTGTTTAACACCAAGGAGCGCTTACGTGTCGGTCATCAGCAACCACAGTTTTTACCGATTCTGGCCCGTTTCTTGGACTATTACTCAGTTTTATGGCCCCGGAGTGATTTCCACGATTGACGAACAACCGGGTGCATTTATGTGTCGGTCATCAACACTCACAGTTTGGGCCGATTCTGGCCCGTTTCATGGACTATTACTCACAGATTTGGGGTCCCTGAGCGATTTCCATGATGGACGAACCCCGGGGTGCGTTTATGTATCGTTCATAAACAATCCTAGGTTTATCCGGTTCTGGGCTCTTTCATGGACTATTACTCACAGTTTGGGGGTCCCAAAGCGATTTCCATGGTTGTCGAACCCCAAGGTGTGCTTACACGTTGGTCATCAAGACTCGCAGTTTGGGCTGATTCTGGCCCATTTCTTGGACTATTACTCAGTTTTGGGGTCCCGAAGTGATTTCCACGATTGACGAACCCCGGGGTGTGTTTACGTGTCGGTTATCAACACTCACAATTTTTGCCGATTCTGGTATGTTTCGCGCACTATTACTCAGCGTTTTGGGGTCCGGAGTGATTTCCACAATTGACGATCCCCGGGGTGTGTTTACGTGTCCGTCCCCAACACACACTGTTTTGGCAAATTCTGACCCGTTTCTTGGACTACAACTCACCATTTCGGGGTCCCAAAGCGATTTCCATGGTTGTCGAACCCAAGGTGTTCTTATATGTTGGTCGTCAAGACTCGTAGTTTGGACCGATTCTAGCCCGTTTCTTGGACTATTACACAGTTTTGGGGCCCCGAAGTGATTTCGATAATTGACGAACCCAGAGCACGTTTGCGTGTCGGTCATAAACACTCACAATTTTGGCTGATTCTGGTCCGTTTCATGCACTATTACTCAGCATTTAGGGGTCCCAGAGCGATTTCCATGATGGACGAACCCCGGGGTGTGTTTACGTGTCCGTCCTCAACACACACTGTTTTGGCAAATTCTGACCCGTTTCTTGGACTATTACTCAGCATTTAGGGGTCCCAGAGCGATTTCCATGATGGACGAACCCCGGGGTGTGTTTACGTGTCCGTCCTCAACACACACTGTTTTGGCAAATTCTGACCCGTTTCTTGGACTATTACTCAGCATTTAGGGGTCCCAGAGCGATTTCCATGATGGACGAACCCCGGGGTGTGTTTACGTGTCCGTCCTCAACACACACTGTTTTGGCAAATTCTGACCCGTTTCTTGGACTATTACTCAGCATTTAGGGGTCCCAGAGCGATTTCCATGATGGACGAACCCCGGGGTGTGTTTACGTGTCCGTCCTCAACACACACTGTTTTGGCAAATTCTGACCCGTTTCTTGGACTATTACTCAGCATTTAGGGGTCCCAGAGCGATTTCCATGATGGACGAACCCCGGGGTGTGTTTACGTGTCCGTCCTCAACACACACTGTTTTGGCAAATTCTGACCCGTTTCTTGGACTATTACTCAGCATTTAGGGGTCCCAGAGCGATTTCCATGATGGACGAACCCCGGGGTGTGTTTACGTGTCCGTCCTCAACACACACTGTTTTGGCAAATTCTGACCCGTTTCTTGGACTATTACTCAGCATTTAGGGGTCCCAGAGCGATTTCCATGATGGACGAACCCCGGGGTGTGTTTACGTGTCCGTCCTCAACACACACTGTTTTGGCAAATTCTGACCCGTTTCTTGGACTATTACTCAGCATTTAGGGGTCCCAGAGCGATTTCCATGATGGACGAACCCCGGGGTGTGTTTACGTGTCCGTCCTCAACACACACTGTTTTGGCAAATTCTGACCCGTTTCTTGGACTATTACTCAGCATTTAGGGGTCCCAGAGCGATTTCCATGATGGACGAACCCCGGGGTGTGTTTACGTGTCCGTCCTCAACACACACTGTTTTGGCAAATTCTGACCCGTTTCTTGGACTATTACTCAGCATTTAGGGGTCCCAGAGCGATTTCCATGATGGACGAACCCCGGGGTGTGTTTACGTGTCCGTCCTCAACACACACTGTTTTGGCAAATTCTGACCCGTTTCTTGGACTATTACTCAGCATTTAGGGGTCCCAGAGCGATTTCCATGATGGACGAACCCCGGGGTGTGTTTACGTGTCCGTCCTCAACACACACTGTTTTGGCAAATTCTGACCCGTTTCTTGGACTATTACTCAGCATTTAGGGGTCCCAGAGCGATTTCCATGATGGACGAACCCCGGGGTGTGTTTACGTGTCCGTCCTCAACACACACTGTTTTGGCAAATTCTGACCCGTTTCTTGGACTATTACTCAGCATTTAGGGGTCCCAGAGCGATTTCCATGATGGACGAACCCCGGGGTGTGTTTACGTGTCCGTCCTCAACACACACTGTTTTGGCAAATTCTGACCCGTTTCTTGGACTATTACTCAGCATTTAGGGGTCCCAGAGCGATTTCCATGATGGACGAACCCCGGGGTGTGTTTACGTGTCCGTCCTCAACACACACTGTTTTGGCAAATTCTGACCCGTTTCTTGGACTATTACTCAGCATTTAGGGGTCCCAGAGCGATTTCCATGATGGACGAACCCCGGGGTGTGTTTACGTGTCCGTCCTCAACACACACTGTTTTGGCAAATTCTGACCCGTTTCTTGGACTATTACTCAGCATTTAGGGGTCCCAGAGCGATTTCCATGATGGACGAACCCCGGGGTGTGTTTACGTGTCCGTCCTCAACACACACTGTTTTGGCAAATTCTGACCCGTTTCTTGGACTACAACTCACCATTTCGGGGTCCCAAAGCGATTTCCATGGTTGTCGAACCCAAGGTGTTCTTATATGTTGGTCGTCAAGACTCGTAGTTTGGACCGATTCTAGCCCGTTTCTTGGACTATTACACAGTTTTGGGGCCCCGAAGTGATTTCGATAATTGACGAACCCAGAGCACGTTTGCGTGTCGGTCATAAACACTCACAATTTTGGCTGATTCTGGTCCGTTTCATGCACTATTACTCAGCATTTAGGGGTCCCAGAGCGATTTCCATGATTGACGATCCCCGGGGTGCGTTCATGTGTCCGTCGTCAACACTCACAGTTTTGGCCAATTCTGACCCGTTTCATTGACTATTACTCACCGATTTTGGGCCCGAAGCGATTTCCATAGTTACTAAACCTAAGGTGCGCTTACGTGTCGGTCATCAACACTCGGAGTTTTGGCCGATTCTAGCCCGTTTCTTGGACTATTACTCACTGTTTTGGGGTCCCGGAGTGATTTCCACGATTGACGAACCCCAGGGTGCGTTTACGTGTCGGTCATCAACACTCGTGGCTTTTGTCGATTCTGACCCATTTCATGGACTATTACTCACCGTTTTGGGGTCCCAAAGCAATTCCATGGTTGTTTATCCCCAAGGAACGCTTACGTGTCGGTCATCAACAACCACAGTTTTTACCGATTCTGGCCCGTTTCTTGGACTATTACTCAGTTTTATGGCCCCGGAGTGATTTCCAGGATTGACGAACAACCGGGTGCATTTATGTGTCGGTTATCAACACTCACAGTTTGGGCCGATTCTAGCCCGTTTCATGGACTATTACTCACAGATTTGGGGTCCCTGTGCGATTTCCATGATGGACGAACCCCGGGGTGCATTTATGTATCGTTCATAAACAATCCTAGGTTTATCCGGTTCTGGGCTCTTTCATGGACTATTACTCACAGTTTGGGGGTCCCAAAGCGATTTCCATGGTTGTCGAACCCCAAGGTGTGCTTACACGTTGGTCGTCAAGACTCGCAGTTTGGGCTGATTCTGGCCCATTTCTTGGACTATTACTCAGTTTTGGGGTCCCGAAGTGATTTCCACGATTGACGAACCCCGGGGTGTGTTTACGTGTCGGTTATCAACACTCACAATTTTTGCCGATTCTGGTACGTTTCGCGCACTATTACTCAGCGTTTTGGGGCCCGGAGTGATTTCCACAATTGACGATCCCCGGGGTGTGTTTACGTGTCCGTCCCCAACACACGCTGTTTTGGCAAATTCTGACCCGTTTCTTGGACTACAACTCACCATTTCGGGGTCCCAAAGCGATATCCATGGTTGTCGAACCCTAAGGTGTGCTTATGTGTTGGTCATCAACACTCGCAGTTTGAGCCGATTCTGGCCCGATTCATGGACTATTACTCATTGATTTGGGGTCCCTGAGCGATTTCCATGATTGACGAACCTCGGGGTGCGTTTATGTATCGTTCATCAATAATCCTAGGTTTGTCTGATTCTGGGCTCTTTCATGGACTATTACTCACCAATTTGGGGTCCCAAAGCGATTTCCATGGTTGTCGAACCCAAGGTGTTCTTATATGTTGGTCGTCAAGACTCGTAGTTTGGACCGATTCTAGCCCGTTTCTTGGACTATTACACAGTTTTGGGGCCCCGAAGTGATTTCGACAATTGACGAACCCCAGAGCACGTTTGCGTGTCGGTCATAAACACTCACAATTTTGGCTGATTCTGGTCCGTTTCATGCACTATTACTCAGCATTTAGGGGTCCCAGAGCGATTTCCATGATTGACGATCCCCGGGGTGCGTTCATGTGTCCGTCGTCAACACTCACAATTTTGGCCAATTCTGACCCGTTTCATTGACTATTACTCACCGATTTTGGGCCCGAAGCGATTTCCATAGTTACTAAACCTAAGGTGCGCTTACGTGTCGGTCATCAACACTCGCAGTTTTGGCCGATTCTGGCCCGTTTCTTGGACT
>CAJFDF010000153.1:107002-122168 GCA_904067115.1 Aegilops sharonensis
TTTTCACGATTGACGAACCCCAGGGTGCGTTTATGTGTCGGTCATCAACACTCGTGGCTTTTGTCGATTCTGACCCATTTCATGGACTATTACTCACCGTTTTGGGGTCCCAAAGCAATTTCATGGTTGTTTAACCCCAAGGAGCGCTTACGTGTCGGTCATCAACAACCACAGTTTTTACCGATTCTGGCCCGTTTCTTGGACTATTACTCAGTTTTATGGCCCCGGAGTGATTTCCACGATTGACGAACACCGGGGTGCATTTATGTGTCGGTCATCAACACTCACAGTTTGGGCCGATTCTGGCCCGTTTCATGGACTATTACTCACAGATTTGGGGTCCCTGAGCGATTTCCATGATGGACGAACCCCGGGGTGCGTTTATGTATCGTTCATAAACAATCCTAGGTTTATCCGGTTTTGGGCTCTTTCATGGACTATTACTCACAGTTTGGGGGTCAAAAAGCGATTTCCATGGTTGTCGAACCCCAAGGTGTGCTTATACGTTGGTTGTCAAGACTCGCAGTTTGGGCTGATTCTGGCCCATTTCTTGGACTATTACTCAGTTTTGGGGTCCCGAAGTGATTTCCACGATTGACGAACCCCGGGGTGTGTTTACATGTCGGTTATCAACACTCACAATTTTTGCTGATTCTGGTCCGTTTCGCGCACTATTACTCAGCGTTTTGGGGCCCAGAGTGATTTCCACAATTGACGATCCCCGGGGTGCGTTTACGTGTCCGTCCTCAACACACACTGTTTTGGCAAATTCTGACCCGTTTCTTGGACTACAACTCACCACTTCGGGGTCCCAAAGCGATTTCCATGGTTGTCGAACCCTAAGGTGTGCTTATGTTTTGGTCATCAACACTCGCAGTTTGAGCCGATTCTGGCCCGATTCATGGACTATTACTCATTGATTTGGGGTCCCTGAGCGATTTCCATGATTGACGAACCTCGGGGTGCGTTTATGTATCGTTCATCAATAATCCTAGGTTTGTCCGATTCTGGGCTCTTTCATGGACTATTACTCACCAATTTGGGGTCCCAACGCGATTTCCATGGTTGTTGAACCCAAGGTGTTCTTATATGTTGGTCGTCAAGACTCGTAGTTTGGACCGATTCTAGCCCGTTTCTTGGACTATTACACAGTTTTGGGGCCCCGAAGTGATTTCGACAATTGACGAACCCCAGAGCACGTTGACGTGTCGGTCATAAACACACACAATTTTTGCTGATTCTGGTCCGTTTCATGCACTATTACTCAGCATTTAGGGTCCCAGAGCGATTTCCATGATTGACGATCCTCGGGGTGCGTTCATGTGGCCGTCGTCAACACTCACAGTTTTGGCCAATTCTGACCCGTTTCTTGGACTATTACTCAGTTTTACGGCCCCGGAGTGATTTCCCCGATTGACGAACCCCGGGGTGTGTTTACATGTCGGTTATCAACACTCACAATTTTGGCTGATTCTGGTCCGTTTCGCGCACTATTACTCAGCGTTTTGGGGCCCAGAGTGATTTCCATGATTGACGAACCTCGGGGTGCGTTTATGTATCGTTCATCAATACTCCTAGGTTTGTCCGATTCTGGGCTCTTTCATGGCCTATTACTCACAGTTTGGGGGTCAAAAAGCGATTTCCATGGTGGACGAACCCCGGGGTGTGTTTACATGTCGGTTATCAACACTCACAATTTTGGCTGATTCTGGTCCGTTTCGCGCACTATTACTCAGCGTTTTGGGGCCCAGAGTGATTTCCATGATTGACGAACCTCGGGGTGCGTTTATGTATCGTTCATCAATACTCCTAGGTTTGTCCGATTCTGGGCTCTTTCATGGCCTATTACTCACAGTTTGGGGGTCAAAAAGCGATTTCCATGGTGGACGAACCCCGGGGTGTGTTTACATGTCGGTTATCAACACTCACAATTTTTGCCGATTCTGGTCCGTTTCGCGCACTATTACTCAGCGTTTTGGGGCCCAGAGTGATTTCCACAATTGACGATCCCCGGGGTGCGTTTACGTGTCCGTCCTCAACACACACTGTTTTGGCAAATTCTGACCCGTTTCTTGGACTACAACTCACCACTTCGGGGTCCCAAAGCGATTTCCATGGTTGTCGAACCCTAAGGTGTGCTTATGTTTTGGTCATCAACACTCGCCGTTTGAGCCGATTCTGGCCCGATTCATGGACTATTACTCATTGATTTGGGGTCCCTGAGCGATTTCCATGATTGACGAACCTCGGGGTGCATTTATGTATCGTTCATCAATACTCCTAGGTTTGTCCGATTCTGGGCTCTTTCATGGACTATTACTCACCAATTTGGGGTCCCAAAGCGATTTCCATGGTTGTCGAACCCAAGGTGTTCGTATATGTTGGTCGTTAAGACTCGTAGTTTGGACCGATTCTAGCCCGTTTCTTGGACTATTACACAGTTTTGGGGCCCCGAAGTGATTTCGACAATTGACGAACCCCAGAGCACGTTTACGTGTCGGTCATAAACACTCACAATTTTGGCTGATTCTGGTCCGTTTCGTGCACTATTACTCAGCATTTAGGGGTCCCAGAGCGATTTCAATGATTGACGATCCCCGGGGTGCGTTCATGTGTCGGTCGTCAACACTCATAGTTTTGGCCAATTCTGACCCATTTCATTGACTATTACTCACCGATTTTGGGCCCGAAGCGATTTCCATAGTTACTGAACCTAAGGTGCGCTTACGTGTCGGTCATCAACACTCGCAGTTTTGGCCGATTCTGGCCCGTTTCTTGGACTATTACTCACTGTTTTGGGGTCCCGGAGTGATTTTCACGATTGACGAACCCCAGGGTGCGTTTATGTGTCGGTCATCAACACTCGTGGCTTTTGTCGATTCTGACCCATTTCATGGACTATTACTCACCGTTTTGGGGTCCCAAAGCAATTTCATGGNACTCGTGGCTTTTGTCGATTCTGACCCATTTCATGGACTATTACTCACCGTTTTGGGGTCCCAAAGCAATTTCATGGTTGTTTAACCCCAAGGAGCGCTTACGTGTCGGTCATCAACAACCACAGTTTTTACCGATTCTGGCCCGTTTCTTGGACTATTACTCAGTTTTATGTCCCCGGAGTGATTTCCACGATTGACGAACACCGGGGTGCATTTATGTGTCGGTCATCAACACTCACAGTTTGGGCCGATTCTGGCCCGTTTCATGGACTATTACTCACAGATTTGGGGTCCCTGAGCGATTTCCATGATGGACGAACCCCGGGGTGCGTTTATGTATCGTTCATAAACAATCCTAGGTTTATCCGGTTTTGGGCTCTTTCATGGACTATTACTCACAGTTTGGGGGTCCCAAAGCGATTTCCATGGTTGTCGAACCCCAAGGTGTGCTTATACGTTGGTCGTCAAGACTCGCAGTTTGGGCTGATTCTGGCCCATTTCTTGGACTATTACTCAGTTTTGGGGTCCCGAAGTGATTTCCACGATTGACGAACCCCGGGGTGTGTTTACGTTTCGGTTATCAACACTCACAATTTTTGCCGATTCTGGTCCGTTTCGCGCACTATTACTCAGCGTTTTGGGGCCCAGAGTGATTTCCACAATTGACGATCCCCGGGGTGCGTTTACGTGTTCGTCCTCAACACACACTGTTTTGGCAAATTCTGACCCGTTTCTTGGACTACAACTCACCATTTCGGGGTCCCAAAGCGATTTCCATGGTTGTCGAACCCTAAGGTGTGCTTATGTGTTTGTCATGAACACTCGCCGTTTGAGCCGATTCTGGCCCGATTCATGGACTATTACTCATTGATTTGGGGTCCCTGAGCGATTTCCATGATTGACGAACCTCGGGGTGCGTTTATGTATCGTTCATCAATAATCCTAGGTTTGTCCGATTCTGGGCTCTTTCATGGACTATTACTCACCAATTTGGGGTCCCAAAGCGATTTCCATGGTTGTCGAACCCAAGGTGTTCTTATATGTTGGTCGTCAAGACTCGTAGTTTGGACCGATTCTAGCCCGTTTCTTGGACTATTACTCAGTTTTATGGCCCCGGAGTGATTTCCAGGATTGACGAACAACCGGGTGCATTTATGTGTCGGTCCTCAACACTCACAGTTTGGGCCGATTCTGGCCCGTTTCATGGACTATTACTCACAGATTTGGGGTCCCTGAGCGATTTCCATGATTGACGATCCTCGGGGTGCGTTCATGTGGCCGTCGTCAACACTCACAGTTTTGGCCAATTCTGACCCGTTTCATTGACTATTACTCACTGATTTTGGGCCCGAAGCGATTTCCATAGTTACTGAACCTAACGTGCGCTTACGTGTCGGTCATCAACACTCGCAGTTTTGGCTGATTCTGGCCCGTTTCTTGGACTATTACTCAGTTTTATGGCCCCGGAGTGATTTCCAGGATTGACGAACAACCGGGTGCATTTATGTGTCGGTCCTCAACACTCACAGTTTGGGCCGATTCTGGCCCGTTTCATGGACTATTACTCACAGATTTGGGGTCCCTGAGCGATTTCCATGATTGACGATCCTCGGGGTGCGTTCATGTGGCCGTCGTCAACACTCACAGTTTTGGCCAATTCTGACCCGTTTCATTGACTATTACTCACTGATTTTGGGCCCGAAGCGATTTCCATAGTTACTGAACCTAACGTGCGCTTACGTGTCGGTCATCAACACTCGCAGTTTTGGCTGATTCTGGCCCGTTTCTTGGACTATTACTCAGTTTTATGGCCCCGGAGTGATTTCCAGGATTGACGAACAACCGGGTGCATTTATGTGTCGGTCCTCAACACTCACAGTTTGGGCCGATTCTGGCCCGTTTCATGGACTATTACTCACAGATTTGGGGTCCCTGAGCGATTTCCATGATTGACGATCCTCGGGGTGCGTTCATGTGGCCGTCGTCAACACTCACAGTTTTGGCCAATTCTGACCCGTTTCATTGACTATTACTCACTGATTTTGGGCCCGAAGCGATTTCCATAGTTACTGAACCTAACGTGCGCTTACGTGTCGGTCATCAACACTCGCAGTTTTGGCTGATTCTGGCCCGTTTCTTGGACTATTACTCAGTTTTATGGCCCCGGAGTGATTTCCAGGATTGACGAACAACCGGGTGCATTTATGTGTCGGTCATCAACACTCACAGTTTTGGCCAATTCTGGCCCGTTTTGGGGCTCCGAAGCGATTTCCATAGTTACTGAACCTAAGGTGCGCTTACGTGTCGGTCATCAACACTCGCAGTTTTGGCCGATTCTGGCCCGTTTCTTGGACTATTACTCACTGTTTTGGGGTCCCGGAGTGATTTTCACGATTGACGAACCCCAGGGTGCGTTTATGTGTCGGTCATCAACACTCGTGGCTTTTGTCGATTCTGACCCATTTCATGGACTATTACTCACCGTTTTGGGGTCCCAAAGCAATTTCATGGTCGTTTAACCCCAAGGAGCGCTTACATGTCGATCATCAACAACCACAGTTTTTACCGATTCTGGCCCGTTTCTTGGACTATTACTCAGTTTTATGGCCCCGGAGTGATTTCCACGATTGACGAACACCGGGGTGCATTTATGTGTCGGTCATCAACACTCACAGTTTGGGCCGATTCTGGCCCGTTTCATGGACTATTACTCACAGATTTGGGGTCCCTGAGCGATTTCCATGGTGGACGAACCCCGGGGTGCGTTTATGTATCGTTCATAAACAATCCTAGGTTTATCCGGTTTTGGGCTCTTTCATGGACTATTACTCACAGTTTGGGGGTCAAAAAGCAATTTCCATGGTTGTCGAACCCCAAGGTGTGCTTATACGTTGGTCGTCAAGACTCGCAGTTTGGGCTGATTCTGGCCCATTTCTTGGACTATTACTCAGTTTTGGGGTCCCGAAGTGATTTCCACGATTGACGAACCACGGGGTGTGTTTACATGTCGGTTATCAACACTCACAATTTTTGCCGATTCTGGTCCGTTTCGCGCACTATTACTCAGCGTTTTGGGGCCCAGAGTGATTTCCACAATTGACGATCCCCGGGGTGCGTTTACGTGTCCGTCCTCAACACACACTGTTTTGGCAAATTCTGTCCCATTTCTTGGACTACAACTCACCATTTCGGGGTCCCAAAGCGATTTCCATGGTTGTCGAACCCTAATGTGTGCTTATGTTTTGGTCATCACCACTCGCAGTTTGAGCCGATTCTGGCCCGATTCATGGACTATTACTCATTGATTTGGGGTCCCTGAGCGATTTCCATGATTGACGAACCTCGGGGTGCGTTTATGTATCGTTCATCAATAATCCTAGGTTTGTCCGATTCTGGGCTCTTTCATGGACTATTACTCACCAATTTGGGGTCCCAAATCGATTTCCATGGTTGTTGAACCCAAGGTGTTCTTATATGTTGGTCGTCAAGACTCGTAGTTTGGACCGATTCTAGCCCGTTTCTTGGACTATTACACAGTTTTGGGGCCCCGAAGTGATTTCGACAATTGACGAACCCTAGAGCACGTTGACGTGTCGGTCATAAACACACACAATTTTGGCTGATTCTGGTCCGTTTCATGCACTATTACTCAGCATTTAGGGTCCGAGAGCGATTTCCATGATTGACGATCCTCGGGGTGCGTTCATGTGTCCGTCGTCAACACTCACAGTTTTGACCAATTCTGACCCGTTTCATTGACTATTACTCACCGATTTTGGGCCCGAAGCGATTTCCATAGTTACTGAACCTAAGGTGCGCTTACGTGTCGGTCATCAACACTCGCAGTTTTGGCCGATTCTGGCCCGTTTCTTGGACTATTACTCACTGTTTTGGGGTCCCGGAGTGATTTTCACGATTGACGAACCCCAGGGTGCGTTTACGTGTCGGTCATCAACACTCGTGGCTTTTGTCGATTCTGAACCATTTCATGGACTATTACTCACCGTTTTGGGGTCCCAAAGCAATTTCATGGTTGTTTAACCCCAAGGAACGCTTACGTGTCGGTCATCAACAACCACAGTTTTCACCGATTCTGGCCCGTTTCTTGGACTATTACTCAGTTTTATGGCCCCGGAGTGATTTCCACGATTGACGAACACCGGGGTGCATTTATGTGTCGGTCATCAACACTCACAGTTTGGGCCGATTCTGGCCCGTTTCATGGACTATTACTCACAGATTTGGGGTCCCTGAGCGATTTCCATGATGGACGAACCCCGGGGTGCGTTTATGTATCGTTCATAAACAATCCTAGGTTTATCCGGTTCTGGGCTCTTTCATGGACTATTACTCACAGTTTGGGGGTCCCAAAGCGATTTCCATGGTTGTCGAACCCCAAGGTGTGCTTACACGTTGGTCGTCAAGACTCGCAGTTTGGGCTGATTCTGGCCCATTTCTTGGACTATTACTCAGTTTTGGGGTCCCGAAGTGATTTCCACGATTGACGAACCCCGGGGTGCGTTTATGTATCGTTCATCAATAATCCTAGGTTTGTCCGATTCTGGGCTCTTTCCTGGACTATTACTCACCAATTTGGGGGCCCAAAGCGATTTCCATGGTTGTCGAACCCTAAGGTGTGCTTATGTGTTGGTCATCAACACTCGCAGTTTGAGCCGATTCTGGCCCGATTCATGGACTATTACTCACTGTTTTGGGGTCCCGGAGAGATTTCCATAGTTGTTGAACCCCAAGGAGAGCTTATCTGTCGGTCATCAACACTCACAGTTTGGGCCGATTCTGGCCCGTTTCATGGACTATTACTCACAGATTTGGGGTCCCTGAGCGATTTCCATGATAGACGAACCTCGGGGTGCGTTATGTCTCGTTCATCAAAAATCCTAGGTTTGTCCGATTCTGGGCTCTTTCCTGGACTATTACTCACCAATTTGGGGGCCCAAAGCGATTTCCATGGTTGTCGAACCCTAAGGTGTGCTTATGTGTTGGTCATCAACACTCGCAGTTTGAGCCGATTCTGGCCCGATTCATGGACTATTACTCACTGTTTTGGGGTCCCGGAGAGATTTCCATAGTTGTTGAACCCCAAGGAGAGCTTATCTGTCGGTCATCAACACTCACAGTTTGGGCCGATTCTGGCCCGTTTCATGGACTATTACTCACAGATTTGGGGTCCCTGAGCGATTTCCATGATAGACGAACCTCGGGGTGCGTTATGTCTCGTTCATCAAAAATCCTAGGTTTGTCCGATTCTGGGCTCTTTCCTGGACTATTACTCACCAATTTGGGGGCCCAAAGCGATTTCCATGGTTGTCGAACCCTAAGGTGTGCTTATGTGTTGGTCATCAACACTCGCAGTTTGAGCCGATTCTGGCCCGATTCATGGACTATTACTCACTGTTTTGGGGTCCCGGAGAGATTTCCATAGTTGTTGAACCCCAAGGAGAGCTTATCTGTCGGTCATCAACACTCACAGTTTGGGCCGATTCTGGCCCGTTTCATGGACTATTACTCACAGATTTGGGGTCCCTGAGCGATTTCCATGATAGACGAACCTCGGGGTGCGTTATGTCTCGTTCATCAAAAATCCTAGGTTTGTCCGATTCTGGGCTCTTTCCTGGACTATTACTCACCAATTTGGGGGCCCAAAGCGATTTCCATGGTTGTCGAACCCTAAGGTGTGCTTATGTGTTGGTCATCAACACTCGCAGTTTGAGCCGATTCTGGCCCGATTCATGGACTATTACTCACTGTTTTGGGGTCCCGGAGTGATTTCCACGATTGACGAACCCCGGGGTGCGTTTATGTATCGTTCATCAATAATCCTAGGTTTGTCCGATTCTGGGCTCTTTCATGGACTATTACTCACCAATTTGGGGTCCCAAAGCGATTTCCATGGTTGTCGAACCCAAGGTGTTCTTATATGTTGGTCGTCAAGACTCGTAGTTTGGACCGATTCTAGCCCTTTTCTTGGACTATTACACAGTTTTGGGGCCCCGAAGTGATTTCGACAATTGACGAACCCCAGAGCACGTTTACGTGTCGGTCATAAACACTCACAATTTTGGCTGATTCTGGTCCGTTTCATGCACTATTACTCAGCATTTAGGGGTCTCAGAGCGATTTCCATGATTGACGATCCCCGGGGTGCGTTCATGTGTCGGTCGTCAACACTCACAGTTTTGGCCAATTCTGACCCGTTTCATTGACTATTACTCACCGATTTTGGGCCCGAAGCGATTTCCATAGTTACTGAACCTAAGGTGCGCTTACGTGTCGGTCATCAACACTCGCAGTTTTGGCCGATTCTGGCCCGATTCTTGGACTATTACTCACTGTTTTGGGGTCCCGGAGTGATTTCCACGATTGACGAACCCCAGGGTGCGTTTACGTGTCGGTCATCAACACTCGTGGCTTTTGTCGATTCTGACCCATTTCATGGACTATTACTCACCGTTTTGGGGTCCCAAAGCAATTTCATGGTTGTTTAACCCCAAGGAGCGCTTACGTGTCGGTCATCAGCAACCACAGTTTTTACCGATTCTGGCCCGTTTCTTGGACTATTACTCCGTTTTATGGCCCCGGAGTGATTTCCACGATTGACGAACAACCGGGTGCATTTATGTGTCGGTCATCAACACTCACAGTTTGGGCCAATTCTGGCCCGTTTCATGGACTATTACTCACAGATTTGGGGTCCCTGAGCGATTTCCATGATGGACGAACCCCGGGGTGCGTTTATGTATCGTTCATAAACAATCCTAGGTTTATCCGGTTCTCGGCTCTTTCATGGACTATTACTCACAGTTTGGGGGTCCCAAAGTGATTTCAATGGTTGTCGAACCCCAAGGTGTGCTTACACGTTGGTCGTCAAGACTCGCAGTTTGGGCTGATTCTGGCCAATTTCTTGGACTATTACTCAGTTTTGGGGTCCCGAAGTGATTTCCACGATTGACGAACCCCGGGGTGTGTTTACGTGTCGGTTATCAACACTCACATTTTTTGCCGATTCTGGTCCGTTTCACGCACTATTACTCAGCGTTTTGGGGCCCAGAGTGATTTCCACAATTGACGATTCCCGGGGTGCATTTACGTGTCCGTCCTCAACACACACTGTTTTGGCAAATTCTGACCCGTTTCTTGGACTACAACTCACCATTTCGGGGTCCCAAAGCGATTTCCATGGTTGTCGAACCCTAAGGTGTGCTTATGTGTTGGTCATCAACACTCGCAGTTTGAGCCGATTCTGGCCCGATTCATGGACTATTACTCATTGATTTGGGGTCCCTGAGCGATTTCCATGATTGACGAACCTCGGGGTGCGTTTATGTATCGTTCATCAATAATCCTAGGTTTGTCCGATTCTGGGCTCTTTCATGGACTATTACTCACCAATTTGGGGTCCCAAAGCGATTTCCATGGTTGTCGAACCCAAGGTGTTCTTATATGTTGGTCGTCAAGACTCGTAGTTTGGACCGATTCTAGCCCGTTTCTTGGACTATTACACAGTTTTGGGGCCCCGAAGTGATTTCGACAATTGACGAACCCCGGAGCACGTTTACGTGTCGGTCATAAACACTCACAATTTTGGCTGATTCTGGTCCGTTTCATGCACTATTACTCGGCATTTAGGGGTCCCAGAGCGATTTCCATGATTGACGAACCTCGGGGTGCGTTTATGTATCGTTCATCAATAATCCTAGGTTTGGCCGATTCTGGGCTCTTTCATGGACTATTACTCACCTTTTTGGGGTCCCAAAGCGATTTCCATGGTTGTCGACCCCAAGGTGTTCTTATATGTTGGTCGTCAAGACTCGTAGTTTGGACCGATTCTAGCCCGTTTCTTGGACTATTACACAGTTTTGGGGCCCCGAAGTGATTTCGACAATTGACGAACCCCGGAGCACGTTTACGTGTCGGTCATAAACACTCACAATTTTGGCTGATTCTGGTCCGTTTCATGCACTATTACTCGGCATTTAGGGGTCCCAGAGCGATTTCCATGATTGACGAACCTCGGGGTGCGTTTATGTATCGTTCATCAATAATCCTAGGTTTGGCCGATTCTGGGCTCTTTCATGGACTATTACTCACCTTTTTGGGGTCCCAAAGCGATTTCCATGGTTGTCGACCCCAAGGTGTTCTTATATGTTGGTCGTCAAGACTCGTAGTTTGGACCGATTCTAGCCCGTTTCTTGGACTATTACACAGTTTTGGGGCCCCGAAGTGATTTCGACAATTGACGAACCCCGGAGCACGTTTACGTGTCGGTCATAAACACTCACAATTTTGGCTGATTCTGGTCCGTTTCATGCACTATTACTCGGCATTTAGGGGTCCCAGAGCGATTTCCATGATTGACGAACCTCGGGGTGCGTTTATGTATCGTTCATCAATAATCCTAGGTTTGGCCGATTCTGGGCTCTTTCATGGACTATTACTCACCTTTTTGGGGTCCCAAAGCGATTTCCATGGTTGTCGAACCCCAAGGTGTGCTTACACGTTGGTCGTCAAGACTCGCAGTTTGGGCTGATTCTGGCCCATTTCTTGGACTATTACTCAGTTTTGGGGTCCCGAAGTGATTTCCACGATTGACGAACCCCGGGGTGTGTTTACGTGTCGGTTATCAACACTCACAATTTTTGCCGATTCTGGTCCGTTTCGCGCACTATTACTCAGCGTTTTGGGGCCCAGAGTGATTTCCACAATTGACGATCCCCGGGGTGCGTTTACGTGTCCGTCCTCAACACACACTGTTTTGGCAAATTCTGACCCGTTTCTTGGACTACAACTCACCATTTCGGGGTCCCAAAGCGATTTCCATGGTTGTCGAACCCTAAGGTGTGCTTATGTGTTGGTCATCAACACTCGCCGTTTGAGCCGATTCTGGCCCGATTCATGGACTATTACTCATTGATTTGGGGTCCCAGAGCGATTTCCATGATTGACGAACCTCGGGGTGCGTTTATGTATCGTTCATCAATAATCCTAGGTTTGTCCGATTCTGGGCTCTTTCATGGACTATTACTCACCAATTTGGGGTCCCAAAGCGATTTCCATGGTTGTCGAACCCAAGGTGTTCTTATATGTTGGTCGTCAAGACTCGTAGTTTGGACCGATTCTAGCCCGTTTCTAGGACTATTACACAGTTTTGGGGCCCCGAAGTGATTTCGACAATTGACGAACCACAGCGCACGTTTACGTGTCGGTCATAAACACTCACAATTTTGGCTGATTATGGTCCGTTTCATGCACTATTACTCAGCATTTAGGGGTCCCAGAGCGATTTCCATGATTGATGATCCCCGGGGTGCGTTCATGTGTCCGTCGTCAACACTCATAGTTTTGGCCAATTCTGACCCGTTTCATTGACTATTACTCACCGATTTTGGGCCCGAAGCGATTTCCATAGTTACTGAACCTAAGGTGCGTGTCGGTCATCAACACTCGCAGTTTTGGCCGATTCTGGCCCGTTTCTTGGACTATTACTCACTGTTTTGGGGTCCCGGATTTATTTTCACGATTGACGAACCCCAGGGTGCGTTTATGTGTCGGTCATCAAAACTCGTGGCTTTTGTCGATTCTGACCCATTTCATGGACTATTACTCACCGTTTTGGGGTCCCAAAGCAATTTCATGGTTGTTTAACCCCAAGGAGCGCTTACGTGTCGGTCATCAACAACCACAGTTTTTACCGATTCTGGCCCGTTTCTTGGACTATTACTCAGTTTTATGGCCCGGGAGTGATTTCCACGATTGACGAACAACCGGGTGCATTTATGTGTCGGTCATCAACACTCACAGTTTGGGCCGATTCTGGCACGTTTCATGGACTATTACTCACAGATTTGGGGTCCCTGAGCGATTTCCATGATGGACGAACCCCGGGGTGCGTTTATGTATCGTTCATAAACAATGCTAGGTTTATCCGGTTCTAGGCTCTTTCATGGACTATTACTCATAGTTTGGGGGTCCCAAAGCGATTTCCATGGTTGTCGAACCCCAAGGTGTGCTTACACGTTGGTCGTCAAGACTCGCAGTTTGGGCTGGTTCTGGCCCATTTCTTGGACTATTACTCAGTTTTATGGCCCGGGAGTGATTTCCACGATTGACGAACCCCGGGGTGTGTTTACGTGTCGGTCATCAACACTCGCAGTTTGAGCCGATTCTGGCCCGATTCATGGACTATTACTCATTGATTTGGGGTCCCTGAGCGATTTCCATGATGGACGAACCCCGGGGTGCGTTTATGTATCGTTCATAAACAATGCTAGGTTTATCCGGTTCTAGGCTCTTTCATGGACTATTACTCATAGTTTGGGGGTCCCAAAGCGATTTCCATGGTTGTCGAACCCTAAGGTGTGCTTATGTGTTGGTCATCAACACTCGCAGTTTGAGCCGATTCTGGCCCGATTCATGGACTATTACTCATTGATTTGGGGTCCCTGAGCGATTTCCATGATGGACGAACCCCGGGGTGCGTTTATGTATCGTTCATAAACAATGCTAGGTTTATCCGGTTCTAGGCTCTTTCATGGACTATTACTCATAGTTTGGGGGTCCCAAAGCGATTTCCATGGTTGTCGAACCCTAAGGTGTGCTTATGTGTTGGTCATCAACACTCGCAGTTTGAGCCGATTCTGGCCCGATTCATGGACTATTACTCATTGATTTGGGGTCCCTGAGCGATTTCCATGATGGACGAACCCCGGGGTGCGTTTATGTATCGTTCATAAACAATGCTAGGTTTATCCGGTTCTAGGCTCTTTCATGGACTATTACTCATAGTTTGGGGGTCCCAAAGCGATTTCCATGGTTGTCGAACCCTAAGGTGTGCTTATGTGTTGGTCATCAACACTCGCAGTTTTGGCCGATTCTGGCCCGTTTCTTGGACTATTACTCAGTTTTATGGCCCGGGAGTGATTTCCACGATTGACGAACAACCGGGTGCATTTATGTGTCGGTCATCAACACTCACAGTTTGGGCCGATTCTGGCACGTTTCATGGACTATTACTCACAGATTTGGGGTCCCTGAGCGATTTCCATGATGGACGAACCCCGGGGTGCGTTTATGTATCGTTCATAAACAATGCTAGGTTTATCCGGTTCTAGGCTCTTTCATGGACTATTACTCATAGTTTGGGGGTCCCAAAGCGATTTCCATGGTTGTCGAACCCCAAGGTGTGCTTACACGTTGGTCGTCAAGACTCGCAGTTTGGGCTGGTTCTGGCCCATTTCTTGGACTATTACTCAGTTTTGGGGTCCCGAAGTAATTTCCACGATTGACGAACCCCGGGGTGTGTTTACGTGTCGGTTATCAACACTCACAATTTTTGCCGATTCTGGTCCGTTTCGCGCACTATTACTCAGCGTTTTGGGGCCCAGAGTGATTTCCACAATTGACGATCCCCGGGGTGCGTTTACGTGTCCGTCCTCAACACACACTGTTTTGGCAAATTCTGACCCGTTTCTTGGACTACAACTCACCATTTCGGGGTCCCAAAGCGATTTCCATGGTTGTCGAACCCTAAGGTGTGCTTATGTGTTGATCATCAACACTCGCCGTTTGAGCCGATTCTGGCCCGATTCATGGACTATTACTCATTGATTTGGGGTCCCTGAGCGATTTCCATGATTGACGAACCTCGGGGTGCGTTTATGTATCGTTCATCAATAATCCTAGGTTTGTCCGATTCTGGGCTCTTTCATGGACTATTACTCACCAATTTGGGGTCCCAAAGGGATTTCCATGGTTGTCGAACCCAAGGTGTTCTTATATGTTGGTCGTCAAGACTCGTAGTTTGGACCGATTCTAGCCCGTTTCTAGGACTATTACACAGTTTTGGGGCCCCGAAGTGATTTCGACAATTGACGAACCACAGAGCACGTTTACGTGTCGGTCATAAACACTCACAATTTTGGCTGATTCTGGTCCGTTTCATGCACTATTACTCAGCATTTAGGGGTCCCAGAGCGATTTCCATGATTGATGATCCCCGGGGTGCGTTCATGTGTCCGTCGTCAACACTCACAGTTTTTGGCCAATTCTGACCCGTTTCATTGACTATTACTCACCGATTTTGGGCCCGAAGCGATTTCCATAGTTACTGAACCTAAGGTGCGCTTACGTGTCGGTCATCAACACTCGCAGTTTTGGCCGATTCTGGCCCGTTTCTTGGACTATTACTCACTGTTTTGGGGTCCCGGAGT